>WSFP011588869.1:0-10169 GCA_009831015.1 Picea engelmannii | reverse complement strand
TTTTTTATCTTTGTCTGGGATAAATTCAGGAATCTCAGATGTTTCAAATTCCCAACACTTTCCGGCAATGAGTCTATAGAAGTCTGGCTTAAATCTAATACAGCTAGATATCTCACATTAGTTAAAAAGCTTGCAGAAATTGATCTAAGACGGATATTGTTCCATAGTAATAAAGTGCGGAGCCCTGGACACTGGATGGCTTCATTGATTGTGGATATATCGTTTTTAATCAATGAAATTCTACGGAGGCCCACGCACTCGTCCACTGGGAATTCTTTGATTTCTTTTCCAGTCTTTAACAAACATTTAGTTTGCTTGTGGGATTCAGAAAGAGCTAAATCATGCAATAAATCATGCATTTTGCAATATTTTACTCGACCATCCCCACTAACCTTTGAAACTTCGAGGAGGCATCTATCAATAAGTTCATCAATGTAAGAGCGTGCTACATCGTATGCTTCTTCTGTTGTTTCTGGAGTAAATCCTTCAGAAATCCAAGCTTGCAGTAAATAGTCGAATTTTATTTGAGTATTTTTAGGAAAGACTGAAAAGTAAACAAAACAAAGCTTCATATGATTGGGCAAAGCCTTATAACTTAACCTAGGTGACGCCATAACGCTGTCGCTCATCGCATGTACTTCCATTAGACGATTCAAGGTCATTTCCCAATCATTTGGAAGCCTCCTTACTTTTGCCATAGAAGCTGCTATTGTTTTAATAGCCAGGGGTAATCCTGAACATTTTTCCACAATTCTGTGGGCGAAGCTGCTTCGTTTGGAGGACTCTTCTCTGCACACCGTTCAGGGAAAGCATGAATGCAAAACAATTCCATGCTGTCTTCCGAGGATAAAGAATTTATCGGTTGGATGTGATGAGGATGTGGCATAGCCTCTGCAACTTTTCTATCACGTGTTGTGAGTAGAATCTTAATTTTAGATTTTCCGTCTAATGGTCATGTGCCACACGTCATCCAGTACCAATAAACAACCTCTTTCTTTTAAATGTTGATGGATTTTTATGACAACTTCGTCAGTCTGCTCATCCACTCGAAGTTTGATTTGCCTGCACATCTCCACCAATACTTGTTTAACTACAAAGCTATGTAATAAAGCCAGCCATACCAAGTAGTCAAAACCTTGTTGGACCCTTTTTCTTTTGAATACATGTTGGGTTAGAAGAGTTTTGCCGAGCCCTCCCATACCCATACCTGAAATGACTCAAGGACCGTCTTTCTGCAGTATCAAATCAGTAATGTAACAAATGTCATGTTCCATGCCCACAATATGTGATTCTTTAATTAGAGCACTCGATCTTTCCCTCTGGACTTCTAAAGTCTTGGCATTGAATGCATAAAGTTGCAACACTGACATAAGATATTTGAGATATTTAGCGCTCTCGTGGATATTGCTAATCCTCTCCTTTAGTCCTTTAATCCTACGGCGTATCCGATAGCGTAAGATTGGGTTGCCAAACTTGCGAGCTGCGCTGCATTCTTTGACAATGTCCACAGTGTCGTAGACAAAATACTCAAGTTTGTCCAGCCAATTGCAAATTGAGGCCGAGTTCCTCTTTACTCCACCGTCATTCAACAGTAATCGATACAAGCTCATCACAAAGAAATTCAAAATCCTCTTTGAAACTAATAATCAGAGAAGCCTCTTGCAAGAGTCTGTCAGCGAGCATAGAAGTTAACTTTTCTGTAAGCCCGCCAACAACACCTACATCTGCCATGTTTACTAGCTTGGTTTCCTCTCCTGTGTTTTCATGCGTTTTACTCCCCTTCAGGATTTTCTTCACCGTAACACCTGCTCAAACAAACGTAACATCCGGACATAGCTCTGCCCTTGTTCCTTAGCAAATAAACCTAACGCATTAACCCTGAGCCAGCTCTGTGGTGAGTGAGCAAAGAAATATAAGAGGTAGTCCCAATGGAAGAATTATTTGACATCCTCCAAGGATAGCCCACCTCGATTATTAGCATGCCTTTGTATGCCGTATAAAAGAAAACCCTTGTGTGGTCTCATCCTTTACGTATGTGCACTGGAACTAGGAAGCCTTCAGATTTTTTTCGTCCGTATGTGGAGTGACCTGGAAGCCTTTATATTTTTGAAGCCTTGGGATAAGGGATAATTAAAATGTTTAGTGGGAAGAAATTGTCTTCGAAATTTTTTGAAAGCTCAGCTGTGGTAGATTTTAAAATAATTTAGATAATCAAATTTAAAAGACAAAAACTTTACATCACTTTTGAAAAATGTTTTTATTTAGATGAAATTAATATAGTTTGAATAAATTTAATATATATTTTGAGTAGTTTTAATAGTTAAGAACGATATAGAAGTTGGAAGAGAAAAACACGATGAACCTTAGCGCGCCGAAGTACCCTACGCGTTGAAGAACCAGACCTTGTTTCTAGTTGATGAGTGCTCTGACGTCAGAGCACTCCTACCAGCCCTACAGCCCTGTTGCTCTGCGCATCACGAGAATCCTGCACCATTCACAATGAGCACGGGTGAGGGGGGGAAACCCCCCTCGTACAACGACATAGCTGCTAACGACCGAACGGGCACCCGGGCCAAGAGACCCGCCTTCGAACCACCGGTACATCTGAGGGAGGAGCTATTCTCTCAGGAACAAAGTCTTGGAAAAGAAATGGAACTCGAACCCAGCTCATCCCACTCGCAAACCTCCAAAAATTGGCTACCAGGTAAGTGCATTCCACAACTGGAAAAACCTCCTCTTTATCATATCAAATCGACAAGGGTGGGGGAACATACCCAGTTCATGATGGACCACGCGCTAATAGGTAAATTCTTGGGACTTTGGCCCACCGAGAAAGACCTAACTCGCTGGATAAAGGACTGGTGGAACCCCAAAGGGGATTACGAGGTACAACTCAGCTCTAAGGGCTTTTTCACAATTATCCTATATAACCTAGAAGACAAAGATAGAATATTCGATAACGGACCATACTTTTACAATTCAGCTGGCCTTTTTCTAAGGTTCTGGACCGATAGATTCAGCCCAGAGCAAGAGGACTTCTCAAGAGCCCCGGTCTGGATACGGCTGTACTCCCTGCCTCAGGAATTTTGGCTGGAAGAAATTTTAATGGGTATAGGGAATACGGTGGGACAATATGTCAAAACCTCAGAAGCTACAAAGATAAGGAAATACACCTCATATGCCCATATTTGTGTCTACATGGATATCTCGAAAGCCCTACCGGGATCCATCACACTGGAATACCAGGATGAGGACTGGAACCAGACAATTGATTGCGAACACATACCCTTCCGATGCAGAAAATGTCACGAGCATGGTCACTTGTTTAGGGATTTCCCCTTGAACGCCCCAGCCTCTAAACCAGCTGAAGCCAAGCAGAAGGATGGCTTCATCAACGTTACAAGAAGGCGTAAGAACACGCAAAAAAAACAGAACCAGAGTTCAGCTCCAAAGGCCCCTGTTAAGAATTCCTCCGAGGCTATCAATCAGGATCAGAAAGAAGTGGAAACACAGACCACCCCACCTCTTCAAGCATCAATGCAAGCGAAAGGTAAAAGCCCGGAAATCCAGCATACAACTCATCCAAAGGTAACCGCTCAGCCAACTCGATCCGGCAGAGATGAAGACACTATCATGCTTATGGATGAAACAGATTTGGCCGAAATAGACCTAGAAAAACTGGAGGAAGCCCTTAACCAAAAAGATTTACAACATATTCCAGTGGAACAGCTTAGGAAAGTGCACAAAGTGTTCACCGACTCAACGGCAGGATCCACGGCTAGACTGGGTATATCATCAGATCCCAACCCTGAGCCCAAGAAATCCACTAAGGAAAGCAAGAGGCGCGGATGAAAACCAGCCCAACAACTCATTCGAGAGGCAGGGCACTTAATGATCAACTCGGGCCAGATACAGAGACTTTCAGAGGGATACCTCCACTCCTCCCCACCGCCCTCATGATGAAGACTATATCCTGGAACATTAGAGGCCTGAACGGAAGATCCAAACAGCGGATCCTCCGAGAATGTATTAAGACAGAAAATCCAGATATCTTACTACTGCAGGAGACAAAATGCGCAGGACAGGAAGCGGAAAGTATCTTCAGAAGCAGCTGGCGAGAAGGGGACTTTCTTCTTCAAGACTCCGTCGGCGCGGCTGGGGGACTGGCTATCCTCTGGAACCCGCAAACGGTCACCTTAACTAACCCCTTCTCTACAAAAGACACCTTAACAGCTTACTTCAAGGTCATAGCCTCTTCCAAGGAAGGGGTTATTACAAATGTATATGGTCCGCAATCTCTCCAAGACAAGGAGAGCTTTATTCAAACCCTTCATTATGTTCAAACCCTTTTGCACTCGCCGCACTGGATCATAGGAGGCGACTTCAACATGATCCTAACTCTGGAGGAGAAATCTGGAGGAATCAAACGGCTGGAACAGGATAGTGGTAAGTTCAAAACCCTTCTAGAGCAATTAAACCTGGTCGACGTGGAAGCCCGGAATGGAATCTTCACATGGTCCAATAGAAGAATAGGGCACCAGCACGTGGCCTGTAGACTGGATCGCTTTCTAGTAACAGAAGCACTCATTGAAAGCGACCAGGAAATTGAAGCAAACATCCTACCTAAATCAGGGTCGGATCACTGGCCCATTGTCTTTTGTCTGGACCCGGGATTCCCCACCAGGCCCAAACCCTTTAGGTTTGAAAAGTTTTGGCTTACTCACCCAGACTTTCATCAGCTGGCAATCAATTGGTGGGCCCAGGCAGAAATCGGACATGGCACTCACATGTACAAGCTCCAACAACGCCTCAAAAACTTCAAACTGCTCCTAAAAGAATGGAATAAGACCACCTTTGGAAACATCATCCTAAGGAAAAGGGAAATTGAAAGCCATCTTGAGGAGCTTCAGCGAACACTCATTACAGGGAGCCGAACTCAGATCCTGGCAAAAGAAGAGGAAAGACTCATAACGGATCTAGAAATCTGCCGAGAACAGGAAGAAATCCTCTGGAGACAAAAATCCAGAGTCCAGTGGCTCAAAGAAGGGGAACGCAATACAAATTTCTTCCACAGGGCGATGACGCATCGCAGATATATTAATCGCATTACCCAATTGGAGGACAGGGAGGGAAATCCACTAAGAGATCATGATCAAATAGCGGAAGAACTCACCTCCTTCTACCAAGATCTCCTCACAGAGACCAACTCAAACACGGAAGAAGCTATCCAGAAGGTCACTCGGAATATACCCAAGTTGATCAGCTCTGAACAAAACTCGGCACTACTGAGACCTATTACACAGTTGGAAGTGGATTCAGCAGCAAAGGATATGCCTACAGGTAAGGCACCAGGCCCAGATGGCTTCACTACGGACTTCTTCCACTACTGCTGGGATATGATCAAGGAGGACGTTTGGAGGGCAGTCGAAGAATCCAGAACCTCCGGTCAAGTCCTCTCTGCTCTGAACGCGACCTTCATCACTCTCATCCCGAAGGAGGAACGAGCCACTAATCCGAAGCAGTTCAGACCAATCTCTCTCTGTAATGTCATTTACAAAATAATCACAAAGGTCATCGCCAATCGCCTCAAGCCAATCCTGCCGACCATCATCTCTAAAGAGCAATCTGGCTATGTGGAAGGCAGACAAATCATGGACAGCGTCATACTTGCCAATGAGGTCATCCACTCCCTAAAAGTAAACAAATTACCAGGTATGCTTATCAAACTTGACCTCTCAAAAGCTTTTGACAGATTAAGTTGGCAATATATGAGGTCGGTCCTAGAATCTTTTGGCTTTGCCAACCAATGGGTCGATTGGATTCTTGAGCTCACCTCCTCTTCCTTCTTTTCCATTCTAGTCAATGGCTCTCCCTCCCGACCCTTTCGATCCTCTAGGGGAATAAGGCAAGGAGATCCCCTTTCTCCTTTCCTCTTTGTCATCATGGCGGAGGGCTTAGGCCGCTATCTCAAAGCGGCGGTTTTGGAAGGCTCACTTGATGGACTGCCACTCCACAACCTGCACCCGGCACCTTCACATAGTCAATTTGTTGACGATACTCTCCTCATGAATACACCCACGGTCAGAGAAGCCACTAAGCTCAACTCAATCCTCTCTGATTTCTCGGATGCCTCTGGCATGTTGCTTAACCTGGATAAATCCAAACTCTTCTTCTTTAACACTCCAGTCTCTGTTCAGACCCACCTCTCTGATCTGCTTGGTATTGCCAGAAGCTCCCTTCCTTCCACTTATTTAGGCATTCCCTTAACAGGCGAATCGGCGAAATCTATCTTGTGGGATAGCTTGTTATTATCTATCTCCAATCGGCTGAATAATTGGACTTTCAGACCTCTGAATATTGCCGCCCGTCTGGTTTTGCTAAAGTCAGTCCTCCAGGCTTTGCCCACCTACCTTTTCACAGCTCTGGCCGCACCCGCCTCGGTCATCAAAGCAGACAGAAACCTTCAACGCAACTTCTTATGGAAAGGGAATCAACACAACAGGAAATGGGCTTTAGTTGGATGGGATAAACTCTGCAAGCCTAAAAAACAAGGAGGGTTGGGGATCCGGGATCCGGGAAAGATGAACCAAGTAATGGGCGCCAAGATGTGGTGGAGGTGGCTACAGCATCCACAAGAACTATGGGCAAAGATGTGGAAGAAAAAGTATGCCCCGAACGATCACCCCAACCAATTAATAAGATACAATAAACAGATGCAGGGCTCCAACATCTGGAACACGGCCTGGAAAAATCGCTCCCTGATACAGCAGCATGCCTTCTGGGAGATAAGAAATGGTGAAAGCACCTTCTTATGGCAGGACTCATGGCAACAGCTACCACCCCTTGAGGATATGGACAGCCTCAACACCATCAAGCTCAAGCTACAGCAAAGCAGACTCAAGCGGGTCAAAGAATTTTGGATCCCAACTCACGAGCGGCAATCCTGGAGAAAATGGAAAACCAGCAGAACAGAGCTACAAATAACGGAAGAGGTCGACCTTACACCATGGCAGGAGTGCATGCAAAATAGGAAAATTCCAAGTAAAGAAGGACCGGATGTTCTCAGATGGGGCCACTCCACATCTGGCATTTTCTCGGTCAAAGAAGCCTATTATTTACAGGGCAATCCCCCAATTCAGGCCCCCGAAGCAATCTGGAACAAAGTCTGGCAACCCTTTCTTTGGCCCAAGATATCCTTTTTCCTCTGGCTCACTGTGCAAAACCGTATCCTCACCTGGGAAAACCTTCGCAAGAGAGGCTTTACAGGCCCCTCCAGGTGCACCCTGTGTCAGCACAACGAGGAAACTCTGGAACACCTCCTCAATACATGCCATTACAGCCAGCAGGTTTGGGACCGGGGCGTCCAAGCCATGAGACGCTCACAGAGACACCGAGGAAGCATCAGGGACACTTTAGTTAACTGGGGAACACTCTCCTTTCACAATCCAATTCTCCAGCGCATCTGGCTCTTACTCCCGGGATTTATATTGTGGTCAATCTGGAAAGAAAGAAACAACAGAACTTTCAACTCCAGACAGTCCCCCCCCACCAATACCTGGGAAAGGGTCAAGAAGCTCATCCGAGAAACTATTCTTAGCCAGCCCTGGTCTCACGAAGATACGCAATGCAAGCCCGAGGAACAGACCATTCTAGAAGGCTGGAATATGCAATTTTGCCTGCAACCTCAAGGGAAGTCCAAAAATGGGAAAGACAACAGTCCCATGCATTGGACCCCACCTCCACCTGATGTTTTTAAGCTCAACTTCGATGGGGCATCCAGGGGAAACCCTGGACCGGCCGGCTTTGGGGCTGTTCTTAGGAACCATTTGGGTAAGATCATTCACTTGACTGCGGGTTTTCTGGGTGAAAACACAAACAACGTAGCGGAGCTCACAAGCCTGGTGAGAGGCCTCCAAACTGCTGTTCATCACCAGTTTCATCGGCTAATCATAGAAGGAGACTCCCAAGTAATAATCCAGCTCATCTCCAAAATTATTCAAGGCAAGCCCCCTTGGCGGATCTCCCCCAGCTGGAGACTTTCCGGTCTTTTGGAGGATTTTGGCGAAATTATCAACCCCGACCTCACCTTAATTCCTTCTCATGTCAAACGAGAGGCCAACAAGCTTGCGGATCACTTGGCAAATGCAGGGATTGAAGCTAACGCCGAACTCATTTACTGGCAGGCCAACGATTCTGAAGACACAGACCTCTCCAGGTACTGCAAAGACCTTGCCTGCAGAGATTTCCCTGCCCCGGATGGGGTGACACGTAGACTAGAGGCCACAGGTGGATATGCACTAGGCCATGGCATAAATGCCATTAACCGCCACCCACGAGCCAGTCTTTACCATGAAGGACGGCCATAGATGCAGGGGCAGAACGGAGGGACCTCTCCCTCGCGTGAGCATTTACAATCGCAGTGTTTACGGGGTGGAAAAGGTTAAAGGTGGGAGGATGTCTTCGACTCTCGTTTATTCGGTTTTTACCTCGGCTCCGAGCTCTGTCTGGATACTCTGGAGCAGCCCAATTCTATTTGCGTCTGATATATACAGTGACGTCCCAGTGCAGTTCTGCATTCTGTATTTTACCCGGGGGTTCGGGAGCGGTCAAGCATTCCCGGTGTATTTCTCTCCGACCGCCTCAAGACAGAACACGCTCAATCTGCAATTGCCCAGCACTTTTTTCATGGCAAGAAAGAGAGGAACACCTCGTCGTGGCGCAGCATGGGCGGCTCAAAAGGAGCAGAGGCGCCGCAAGGATCAGTTGGAGCGGGCCTTAGCTCTAGCGACGTCCATTCTAAGGCAGAGAGCCAGGGCAGAGCGAATGGAGCGTCGTGCCACCATCGCTGAGCCGAGTGTTGGCTGTAGCAGTGATTTTAGAGGAATGGCCCCGGGAGCCCTGCAGAATACCGGTTCGAAGGAGGAGTTTCCCCCTTGCATTATCATGGAAGACCCGTCCCTGGCACTATCAATGGAAGACCCGTCTATTTGCGAGAAGACTCATGTGGCGACCCATCTGGAAGCCTGCAAGATCACTCCGACACTGTTAGATGATACACCCGGCTGTATTGTGGAGGAAGTTCCCTGGCCTGGTGACGAAACTTGCAGCTACCTTGGTGCACAGGCGTTCGGTGAAGGCTCGAAGGGTGCGACGGCTGAGGTGGAGCAGATGGCGTTCAACGGGAGCTCCTAGGCGACGATGGACGGGGGTGGCAGCTTGCATGGCTCAATCATCAAGGACGAACACCTAGCTCTTCTGTTTGACCTTCGTGGGCACCTGTCGGATCTGGAACATCGGGCTCTCCTCATGAGCCAACGCATGGATATGCTCTTTGACGCGCTATCCAATGAGCCCGTCAAGCGGAGATGTCCCCTTTGTGCACAAGCTTTTGCCATCCTGGCAGGGACCACTCGGCAGAATTGCGGGGATGACAGGTCACCAGGAACCTAGGTTTCTTATGCTATTTCAGTTTCTAGTTTTATATGTCTACTTGGCTCCTAGCTTTATTACTTCACTGTTTTACATATATTTAGACATTTTGCATCTGTCCTGGTTTCCTACGGGCAGGACAGATGCCACTCTGCTTTTAAGATTTTCATGCTATTGCCACTTTCCCTTTATATATGCTGGTTTCCGATAAATCGGCAGCATTTTGGGTGGTTTCAGATACACACTTTCTATACTCTGTAAGAGTTTTGGTTTTCTAATATAGCAGGTTCTACTTTTTTATTAAAAAAAAAAAATAGTTAAGAACCAAATTCAAATTTAAATTCTTGTAATTATTTTTAAAAGAAAACTTTTATAACTTTTATATACCTTAATTTGTTATTAAAGTAAAGAAAAAAACAAGGGTTTGTATTATTGAACGTGCTGCCTCCTGCGGCCTCCCGTGCTGCCTCCTGCGGCCTCCCTGCCCCCGAGCTGCCCCCTGCGGCCCCCCTGCCTGGCAGCACTGCTGCTGGGCCCCTTGATCCCGTCTCTCCCGCCTGGCAGCTCCAGCTTCGGGCCCCCTCTCCTTTGTAACCGGCCCCGCGTGCCTGGGTCCTGCTGAGCGAAGAAAACCCGCCCTCAAGGGGCCTCGGGGCTATGGAACCCCCCACACCCCCCCCGGAAGTGATCGCGTTTAAAGCTTTGATCGATTCGATCTCCAAACGCCAGCCCTCAGCCAG
>WSFP011588868.1:0-10273 GCA_009831015.1 Picea engelmannii | reverse complement strand
TCTATTGGTTCCTTGACCAAACCCAGCCAAGATGACCAAGTGAGCCTTCACCACTCACGTCTTGACATATTACGATGAAGTATCCTAAGCCTATTTAAAGGCTTCATTGCATGAAATACCATGGGCTCAAATATCATGTGTTGTCAATACCATGTGCCTGAAACCACCATTGTTGACCTAACAACTTTGACTCTTTTATCAATTTAAGTTTAACCTAACAGGACAGAATTGGCACCCTTCAACTGGAAGAGAACATTGAAAGTATGGACATCGACAAGTCAAGACCGGCGCTGCGTGTAACATCCCTACTATAACCCCCAATTTAATTAATGCCTAATGTAGATATAATGTGTGGCTACGATCAAGTGATATATATATATGTGTGTGTGTGTGTGTGTGTGTGTGTGTGTGTGTGTGTGAATTGTATTTCTAAATTTTAATAATAAAATGTGATGCTAGTTGTTAATGGGACATGCAGAGAGATGGGGGTTTAATTAATCCACGAGAGAGGAGAGGATCTAGAAAAATGTCTAAGAGAGGGGTCCAATGGAGAAATACCCATGTCTCTTAATTCCACCCACATTCTTGAATTTTATTATCATTCTTAAATTAATCCACAAGAGAGGGGAGGATCTAGGAGAATGTCTAAGAGAGGGGTCCAAGGGTAAAATACTCATGTCTATTAATTCCACCTACATTCTTGAATTCTATTATCATTATGTATTAAACTCTACTTTATGATTGAGTGTCCCCAAAGCCAATCATTGAATGCATGTAAGAGAGTGGGCATAAGAAGTCACATCACATAGTTATTGGGAACATGGAGGATGAGTACAATCAGCGTGGGGAAGTGTGTGAAACAAGCAAGCAAGCCAAAGGATAGGAAATTCGTATGGACAGTTACAACAATTTTAGACAGTCAACTTTTTGGCATGAACAAGAAGCAAAGAGCAAAAAATAAGAGCTTGGAGTTGGAGAAACCATGGAGGGTGAATTTTGAAGCATGTTGGAGCATTTTTGGAGCGTATTTGGAGCAGAAGACTAAAGAGCCAGGTTGTCAAGCATGAAGAGTGAATTCTTGTGTGATTTTCATTGTAATAGCAAGTGTTTATTGTTGTTTGTTGGTAGTTTTCCTACCAGTGAGTTCCCTTGAATTCCCAGCAGAGAGATTATTGGTTATATGTGCCAGAGAGACCCTAATAAACGAATGGGACGCACGAGAGCCTAAGATCAGTGAAGGGGTACATTCCTTAGGTTGGGCAGGTCGAGAGAAAAAGAGCTGGTGGAAAATCGAGATAGTCGTAGGAAAATATCAGTGAGATTTTATGAGTTGTGAGTGGACAGTGAGAGATCGCCCTATTTTGTGGATTCCTAGCCCCAACTCGAAGGTGCCTTGCTTTCAAGATTTTGAGCAACAAGTCTATGGATGGGTGGAATGCTCATCCCAAGTAGCTAAGTGCACAACCACTTTAAAAGATAAGTGTTTTATATGTTGTATGTGTTATATTTATGAGTTAAATTGTTGTGCATCCACTTTATATAAAATTGATTTATATGTTTTTGTAATAAGTTATTAGTTGCATTCATGTGTGATTTAGCATGATGTAGATGCATTTAATTAACGATAGCAACAAATGGTTAAAAATGTGTGTAAATTGTAGTTGGTAAGCTACAAGCAATTATTTAGCAGCAAAATTTAATTTTTATGAGTATTTTCCACACGTAATGGTCCTCGGCTAGGGCTGGGGGACATTATATTATGGTATCAGAGCTTCTGGTTCAAATATTGGACCGTATGGACCAAGAACTAGCGCAAATTTGGTGAAATTTTTTGTTATAGATTTCGGTCTGTGCAAATTTGGGAGAAAACGATGAAAAATCATAGTGAAATCCCCATATTCGTGAGAAAATTCAAGTCGGATTTGCCTTGTAACCTTCGAAGAGAGGTTTAATGGAGAAAATATGTAGAGTTGCAGAGTCAAATTCAACCTGGAAGGTCAAAATTTGTGTTTTAATGGTCATTGTAGCACTAGGAAGAGGTTGAAGAATCAATGACCGAGATCATGTTTGATCTCGAGATCAATGACACGGATTCATTTTAATAAATTTAAAAACTCATAAGGTTTTCGGAGTTTGGCAAGGTCTAAAACATCGATGGTTGGGATTCATTTTCGACAATTGGGAAAAAAAGAAAGAGCGACGAATTGGATTCATTTTCTGCCATTGGAAAGTTGACGTTGATTGATGATCGGGAAAGTTGGCGCATAGCGCAAATCGACGATTGAGATTCATCGACAGAATTGGGCAAAGTTTGATGGATCAATAGCCAAGTTCATTTTGGATTGGAGATCAATGGTTCAAATTCATCTGGGATTTGGTCGAAAATTTCTAAGTGTTAGAGTTGTCCAAGAGAATCTGCCAATGGTCGATGATCGATGCTCGATTTGACCAAATTGGCGAAGTGTTTTAGTTTCCAACGAAAATCGTTGATGATCGATGGTCGGGTCAGTTGATTTAGCAAAGTGCTTTGATCAAGCAAGAGAAAGCATCGATCGTTGATGGTCGATGGTCGAGGGACAACAGATTTAGTCAGGTGTTTGCTCGATAAGAGGAATCGTTGATCGTTGATGACCGATGGTAGGGTTGGCCAACTCGGCGAAGTCTCGGTTCATCCAAGAGAAACTGTGAATACCCGATGAAGAAAAGAGGAGGATGGCGTATCATGCCACGTCATCATCCACGTGTCATGCCACGTCAACAAATTTGACACCTCAGAATGACGTTTTTTCTAGCTTCAAATATGATGTTTAATTTCTTATGATAATGTTAACCAGATTTATGCCTTTTACATCATAAATTAACCATAGACTGAAACATACAACTAACTAGCAGCGAAAATAAACAAGAATCACCATGCACAAGAGACATAAGAAATACCCTGGGAAAACCCCAATAGGGGGGAAAACCCCAATAGGGGGGGAAACCCAGAAACCTTTCTCTAGAAGAATTTTGTACCAAATATGAAGACAGTACAAAGATTTCCCAACCAAACCTTGCTCTTCAAGAGAGATAGAGCAACCAAAAATACACCAACATAATAGACCAAGATAAATGCCCCAAGAGACCTTCATTGAACCCTTGTTGTAGTTGCCTCAGATCTGTGATTTCCTTCTTTTTGGCTCAGCGAACTTCTTGAGTACAAATGAGGTGAAACATCCCTTTATTTATATTGGAGAGATGACCTTTCAAGAGACACCTTTTCATGGGGTGTCTTTTTGCTCGGGCCAACTTTTCCTTTAGGTCAATAATCAAATATTAATTTCATACCTTTTGGTATGGCCGACTTTTACAAGTACACACATTATTTTCTAGAATATTATTTTTCGAATATATTATGAAGACCGACCATAGTTACAAAAATTCAACAGACATGTCATTCCACGTCAGCATCTACATGTCATTCCATGTCACCACCCACATGTCATGCCATGTCAGTGGTTTCCATGTCAACTTAGTTGCCATGTCAGTCAGAATTGATCGACGACCAATGATAGGGTCAGTGAAATCAATAAAACGTTTCATTCGTCCAAGAGGGATCGCTAACGGTCGATGGCGCATGATTAGGTCGGCGGGTTTAGCGATCAGGTCAATTGATCAGTTTCCAAAGGAAAAGGCCAACGGTCGATGGTCGGGCCGACAGTTTTGGAAAAGTATTGTGTGCCTCCAAAGGAAATCGCCAATCGTCGATAGAGTTCAGATCAAAGACTTGAATTGTTTTAAGTTGTTGATTGACGATGGAAATTGATCTGCGAGGTTTTGAAAGGATTAGTGAATCAATGACTCTGATTTCACCTGATTTGAGATCGATGGCCCAGATTTAAGGCCTATTATAAAAGTAAAACAATCAATTTTGCATGAAATATTTTGATTTTTTAAAAGGTCTTAAACTTGCGGGGCGATTTTGAGGCCCTAAACTAAGTTTTTAAACAATCAAAATCCACGAAAATAGAGTGTACTAAAGGTCATATACTCTATATCTACTGCTTAAATAAAATAACTCGAAGAAAGCTATCCAAAGAGCTACTTAGGGTGCAAAAAAAAACTCATATGAGAAAGTTACAGTGGAAATAATTAAGGTAAAACTTCAACACCAAATTACTTCCAGGGGGGCATAAATCCTTGCTCAGAAGTACGTTTGGGGCACAAGAGTAGTCTGTGGAAAGCCTATGATCCATAAAAGACAGCCATGGAGCCATATTTTGGATATGGGTACTTGAAAAAAGTACGGGAAGAGAAAGAAGACACATGTAGCATACAGGGATAAATTAGGAAAAACAATCAAAACTTCTCCAAACCATAACTTTCAGCTCGGAGCTCGGATTTGGGAAAACAAATAGTCGCTAGAAAAGTCTTGAAGAGGAGAAGACATCTATCCACCCAGCATGTTGAATTGAGAATTAAAATTTTCTCGGGAAGTAATAAAGTAATTATGCAGTAGTAAGTGAGTGAAAATTTGCAACTTGTAAATGTTATAACTTTTTGCTCAGAACTAAGAATGAGACATGAGTACAGTCGTTGGAGAGCTATTCCAGGGAAGAATGTGTCTAAGGAATCAGATTTTAAATTGGTGCATTGTATTCTTCGTAAATTGGGATGAAGAATAACCTGTATTCTAATTGATGAAGTGTTTTATGTTATGCATGTTCTAACAATAATTATTACATGCACATTTATTGTAGAATTAGAGATACAGGAAAAACAACTTTGGTTCTTATATGAGGATTTGAGCTATGGAAGATACCCAAGGATCTTACAGCCATGAGGAGGAGGTTTGAGGTATTCATGTCAACGTGGGAAATGTTTAGGCATAGTCAAATGGAAGAAGAGGCAGGCATGCAGGCAGGATGTTGTAACTATTAGAAGCTTGCATAGAGAAGTGCAGAGCTATAGGGTTGATAATGAGAGGATTATGAAGGCTTATGATGAAATACTTCAGAGCATGAATATGTTGCATAAGAAAGTTAACAAGGACTGGAGCACCAAGCAAGAAGCTAGTGCTAAGAAAGTGTTAGCATCCATATCCCATAACAGAAAGGATGATCATGGAAATGATAGGCAGTGAAGAAGCATGAGAAGGCGCCATCATTCTCTAAGGTAATCCACCAGAATAACTCATGCAAGCTTAGGGTCAGGGAGTAGCCCAAGTGTGTCTCATATCCGGAGATAAAGGAGAAGGCCTGAGATAGACATCTTGCAAGGTAAAGTCAAGAAAATCAAGCCGCCAACTTTCAATGGTGAGCATAAGAAAGGAGAAAAAGTCGAGACCTAGTTGTTGGCAATGAAAAAATATTTACAGTTGCATGATTACCCCTCAAAGGTAGAATCCAGAATTGCAACCTAACACTTGCAAGGGAAGGCATCCATGTGGTGGGATGAACTTAAGCAAGCCTAACACCTTGATGAGAAGAGGATCTCATGTAGGGAGTTCAAAGGATATTTCCAAGAGAAATATTTGTCCGAGCATTATTATGAAAGGAAGATGAAAAAACTATTTAAACTCAAATTGGAGAGCATGACAATGGATAAATATGAGAAGATGTTCTTTGAATTGTTGAAGTATGTTGACTTCATAAAAAATGAAAAAGTCAAAATCCAAAGGTTTCTAAATGGGTTACCCTCCTTCTACAGTGACAAGACACAATACGATAACCCCAAGACTTTAGAGGAAGTCGTAAGGAGAGAAAAACATCTTTACAAGCAAAGCAGAGGAAGACCAATTTTCCAAAAGGCTTGGAATGACAAGATGAAGGGTAAAAGGGATCAAAGGCAGAAAGGTTTTAAGCCACCCTTTTTCAAGAACAATTCCCAAGCAAATAAGCAACGTCAATCAACCCAAAACGAGCACAAGACTGCAAATTCATTTGAGAAAAGGCCAAGGTAGCAGCTTGTACAATGTTGGGAATGTGAGAGAAATCACTTATATAAGGATTGCCCTCACAAAGGAGAAAGAATGAGGATTGTCCACAACATTCAGAAGGCTGAAATAATTGAAGACATGGGAGGAAACATGTCAAGGATGTATGTAGACTTGGACAACAAGAAAGCAAAATATCAAACCCCCATGATTGAAGTGGAAGGTGAGATTGATAACCAGCCCATAGCAATTTTAATTAATTATGGAGCTAGCTATAGTTACATAAATTCTAACATTGTTGAAAAATTTCACTTGCAAAGGAATAAGCATAAGAAATCTTGGTTAGTTCAATTAACCACAGTGGCTAAAGAGGAAAATAAACAAGCTAGTTAAAGAATGTTCAATAGACATGAATGGACTCGACACAAAAGTAGATGTGAACATCATTCCATTGGATTCATATGATTGTCTAATTGACATGGGTTGGTTGGAAAAACACCATGCTATTATAGATTGTTACGACAAGACAATCACGTGTCTTGATGAAGAAGGGCAACAAGGCAAGGTTCAAAGGCATTGCAAGAGTTGTAGTTGTTAGAGAAATTTCAGCTATGCAATTGGAAAAGAGTTTCAGGAAGGGATGTCAGATTTTTACATCCCATATGGAAGAGGCAGCCAGAGAGATAAAGTGGCAAGCAATGAAGATCATTCGATCTTAAGGGATTTTGAAGAATTTTTTGGGAAAATCCTAGGACTACCACCAAAGAGAGACATTCATTTCTCTATTGATTTGGTGCCAAGAGCTTCCTCGATGTCCAAGACACCATACAGAATGAGCGCACAAGAGTTGAAGGAGTTGCAAATGCAGCTTGAAGAATTGTTAAGGAAGGTGTATATATTCTCAAGTTTGTCACCTTGGGGAGTCCCAATTTTTTTGTGAAGAAGAAAGATGGAACATTAAGGCTATGCGTCGATTTTAAACAACTAAATAAGGCCACCATAAAGAACAAATACCCTTTGCCAAGGATTGATGATTTATTTGATCAACTGAAATGTGCAAGAATCTTTTCTAAGATCGACTTGAGATCAGGTTATCATCAAGTGAGGATAAAGGAAGAAAACATCGACAAGACAACGTTCAAGACAAGATATGGGCATTATGAATTCACGATAGTGCCATTCGAGCTATCAAATGCACCGTCAATTTTCATGTGCCTAATGAATGGAGTGTTCAGGGAATACCTGGACAAGTTTGTAATTATGTTCTTGGATGATATACTCATTTACTCTAAGTCAAAAGAGGAACATGAGCAACATTTCAAGATGGTGCTAAAAGTTTTAAGTGAGCACAAATTATATGCCAAGCAAAGTGCATCTTTAATCAAAATAAGATTCACTACTTGGGGCATGTAATTTCAGCAAAAGGTATAGTAGTGGATCCCGTGAAGATAGAGGTCATTAGAGGATGGCTAGTGCCAAGAAATTTCACAGAGGTCCGATCATTCATGGGTCTTTTTGGTTATTACTGAAGATTCATAAAGGGGTTTTCAAAGATTGCAAGTCCAGTCACTTATTTACAAAAGAAGGGAGTGAAGTTTGAATGGACTCTCAAGTGTGAAGAGCTTTCAGCCGCTGAAAGACATATTGACCAGTGCACCAATATTGAAAATTGTAGATCTGAATGAAGATTTTTTGGTGTGCATTGATGCGTGCAAGGAAGGGTTTAGTGGAGTCCTCACACAAAAAGATCATGTGGTATGCTATGAGTCCAGAAAATTAAAAGAGTATGAGAAGAATTATGCTACACATGACTTGGAATTAGCAGCAATTGTACATGCATTAAAAATGTAGAGACATTATCTGATGTTGTTCACATATATCCCACCTATAACAAAGAGATGTATTTCATTGTGCAAGCATGTCGACAATGGAAACATTATATTCTAGGAAAGGAAATGATCATCCACACGGATCACAACCCTCTGCAATTCATGTAGACACAAAAAAAATTGCAAAATGACCACCATCAAAAGTGATCCACATACCTACAATAATTCCACCTAAACATTAAGTACAAGTAGGGCAACACCAACTGTATTACATATTGCTTAAGTCAGCCCCGGATGTAGCACTAACCACAGTTATTAACTCTTATGGGCACGAAACATTCGAGCGGCCACAATTATACAATAGTGACTCTGACTTCGCTGCTACTTATCAAACATTGAGTGCAGGCAAACAAATCTCGAACTTCCACCTCCAAGATGCGCTTGTGTTATTTGGGCCATCTTTGTGTTCCTTCAAGCGAGCATGCAAAGCTAATTTGGGAGGCACATTATAGTCAAGTGGCAGGTCACTTCAATGTGGAGAATATAGTGGCAAAAATTCAAAAGTATTTCTACTAGCCAAAGCTTTGACAGGACGTTAGCCAACATATTAGGTCATGCATTTCATGTGCCATCGCTAAACCATTCATCAAGGAGCAAGGGTTGTGCACTCCTCTCCCTATCCCAAACAAGCCCTGGGATTTAGTCTCCATGGATTACATGTCAGGTTTGTCCTCCACCAAACATGGTCGTGATTGTGTATTTGTGGGACTTGTCAATCGGTTCTCTAAGATGGCCATTTTGGCACCATGTAAAAAGAGTATCACAACCGAGGCCACTTCTAGGTTCTTCTTTGAGCATGTTTGGGTTCATTTTGGGCTACCACAAAGCATTATTTCAGATAGGGACAACAGGTTCCTCAATACCTTCAGGTCCAGCCTATGGTCTTTGATGGACACCAAGTTAACCCTAGCCTATGGTCTCTGATGGACACCAAGTTGATCAAATCGATTGTCTTCCACCCCCCAAACAAAGGGGCAAACAGAAGTGGCCAACGAGATGATTGTGCATATCCTACGCATGTATAATTCCAAGCGTCCACGTGCATGGGATGAGAGTCTTCCATATGTTTAGCATAGCTATAATAGAGCCCTCCAGAACTATATTGGCCACAACCATTTTCAAGTATGCTTAGGGTTCCAACCATTGACCCCCATTGATGTAGCTCTTCTTGTTCCATCTTCACCAACAAAGACCTCCCACGCTCAGACCGAGGTAGACAGAACAACCAAATTTGTTGAACGGATCCAACACCTTCAACATGTTCATGATATATTGTAGAAGGTCAATGCCAAGTACAAGCAGCGACATGACTAGCATCGGGTTCCACACAAGTTGCAGGTTGGTGCCAAGGTGTGGTTGTATTTGCAGAAAGAGCATCCCATGGGCCCCCACGGGAAGCTCAAACCACTATGATATAGGTCTTACACCATCACAAAGGTTGTGGGTGAAAATGCTTTCGAATTGAACATTCTTCATTTCCTTGGCTTACATCCAGTATTTAATGTTGCGTTGCTTCGACCATATTTCCCACCTTTGTTCGAAGATTGATAAGCAATTGGCTCCTACATAACTCAATCTCAAATGCCTTGAGCAGGCTATAGTGGATTGGAGCATGAACACCAATATGAAAGGCATCGACCAACATAACATACAACCCTATCAGGTTGTCAAAGTAGAACAACTTCTTTAGCAAAGCAAATGGCTCACCCAAATTCAAATTCAACAAAAGTTTCCTTATCTACTATGAGAACTTGATGCAATGGGGACCATTGCTTCCTAAAGGGGAGGATTGATCCAAGTGGATATCAATAGCCACCCACCTCTTCCACTAACTCAATATGGTTCTCCATCTTGGTCGTGTAGTTATGATTTTCTGGGATTTTCTAGGTCCTAAACTTCCATGGCAATTTTGAGGCCCTAAATTATGTTTTTTTATGAAGGACCATGTCATATTGTTTTTTTGTAGTCCTCAATTAGAGCTTTTCAATAAGCTACTATGTGCCCCAAATGGAGATTGTATGCCAAAGTTACGTTCCTGAAAAGTTAATGTAAAAACTAATGCCCCAAAATTCCTTTTGGTGTTTGAAAAACACCTTTTGGCACTTCGCCTCCTAGGTTTAGGGTTTTGGAGCTTTAAGGTTCTTGGTTTATGTTAAAAGGTCATCATTTCGACCTCCTGTATTAGCTTTTGCGAATGAGTGTGGACGACATCTCTCTCTCTCTCTCTCTCTCTCTCTCTCTCTCTGTATTAGCTTTTGCGAATGAGCATAGCCAACATCTCTCTCTCTCTTCAAAGATAAGCTACCACCATTCTAGCCAATTTGTATTCTACAATATTCTATTATTTTATTCATTAACAAAAGTTAGGTTTTAACTGTATTATTGTGCTCTTTGCTATATTCATATGTATTTCATTATGTTCTCTATACAATCTAGATAACTCACTCCTCAACTTGCCAATTAGACATCC
>WSFP011588865.1:0-10273 GCA_009831015.1 Picea engelmannii | reverse complement strand
TCAACACACACTTTCGATGCCACCCAAATTCCACGGCCACGCCAATTGGCCAATAAATCGGTGGAATTCCAAAATCTTTGTCTTTGAAAGCCACAGCGTTCACTGGTTTTCTGTCAGGAAATTGGAATATCCAATCCGGGTCAGAAAACTTGGGGTACATATTTGTTTTTTCACATTTTTCCATCTCTGGATGTAGTTTTATTGTTCGGAAAATGTTGATTTTTTGTACTTTGAACTTGCAGTTTTACAGACTGACTTATGATTTTTCTTTTCCTGCACTGAACATGCTTTTAGGTGTCCATTTGTCATTTCTTTATTTAGTAATAGTCATCTGTTCTACATTCTTCCATCCTTCTGTTTCCACTGCCAAGTAATCTGCTGTTTCTGTGAACCAACTTTGTTAAAAATGAAAAGTATATTCACAAGAGAGGTTTTATCCTTTAAATACTATATATTTTATTTTTTTAAGTTAAATTCAGCACTGGTTGGTTATTGAATTACAAACGTCTAGTTCCAAAAATGATTAAGTTAAAATATACAGTGTGTGTTTATTTATGGTTCCTCCGAGCTTTTGTTTTATTTTCTCAATGAGAGAGAAATTCAAAAATTATTGAAATTGATAATAGGTATTGAAAATCGGGCTTGGATTTATGACATCAATATGAATTTATTTGGATTTTATTGTTGGGTGGTTGACCAATTATATTTTGTAGATTTGCACGTTTTATAATACGCATAATCATTTGAAAGTTAGAAATTACTGTTCGGAGTGGGGTAATGATCTAATAAAATACATATAAATTAGAATTTTTCTGCACTACTTCCATTCAAGTTTCTTGACGTGGCAAACACTCCTTCATGAACCAGGCATTGCATTTTTTTCTCAACTGGGTCGCCTGTATTTGTGAAATTTATATATATACAGACGAAACCCATCTCTCAAAGCCTCATGAATCTGACAATCTCTTTAGTCAGGCCTGCTTTTTCTACACTGAACAGGCATTGATTTATCCACATCTATAAAGGGAAACGATTTTCCATTATTTGTATGAAGCTCAGAGCCATTACTAGATTCTGTTGTTTGGGTATTTTCAGTAGTACTGGATACCTCCTTCCTGTTCAGATTTTAATTATCGTTCTGAGAAATGAATTGGGTTTTATTAACATATTCCTAATTATTAACTACATATATCTGTACACAATGCAGGTTCGTTTGGAAGGGCATCAGTTTGAGTACAAAGAGCAGTTTGCCCACATTTATTAACCGTTCGGTTCGGTTGTGCCAAGCTGCTGAATTTAATATGGGTTCGTTACCAGCTGAAGAATGCTTGGAGTATCCAGAAGTGAGGAGAGATGAATCTGTAGTAGACAACTATCATGGGGTGATTGTACATGATCCTTACCGATGGTAAGCTTCTTTCGAGTTCAATTTTTGAAAACTCGTAGCTGTTTATTATTGACAGACACCAAAATCACCCAATATTTCCACCAGCCTCATCACTCAAACTCATGCCAATCTGAAGGGGCAGACCACCGTGAGAATGGAACCTGGTGAACGGCTTATCACTTCATTGACCTCACACGCCGTTAGATATTGTCTTATTTTTATTTTTTTGATAGGTATAACCCATTTGAGGGTAGAGGTACAAACTTACAAGATTAGTTTTACAAGCTGAAGACCTATGGCTTAAAAGCCATGACTGAGGGTATCTATTCCAACAAAATTACCGAGCACTTCCACTTGGCCTTATCCGCAAACACTGCATTTGCACAAGAACCACTTTTAACAGTGACCGATGAATCTATGCCCTGTTTTTTAGCTGTATAAAATCTTCTGGTTAATTTGTTGGGTGGCAAACCCCTTTGACTGGAGACGGTACAGAGCTCCTTTCAATGTGAGTTTTACAACCAAAAGAACTTCGATTAAGAAGATGAGACTGAGGGGTATATATGTTGTCAAAGTCATCCAGTACTTACACCTAGCCTCATTCGCTAGACCGCATTAGCGTTGGGTCCAATATTAACAGCACCTTGTATTTGAATGGCTATTATCTATTGCATTAACATGACCTCACACCTCTGGAAAACTTGGACAGCTGCATTATCATAATTCTGGCCACTGGGCTTTGACCCTGACTCGTCATCCTCACAAGTGCTTCAACAGTTCAACTTATCACTAGAGCGCAGCCTAACGGACTGTGAACCAATGCCCTGTTGGTAAAGCAATGCAGTTTTATCCAAATGGAAGATTAGAAATTGTCAGGAATTCAAGTTTTCTCATTTAAGAAAGGAATATGTTTAGAAATCTTGTTGTCTTATTTTAGGTTCTTATACATATCAATTATTCTTCTGTCAGGCTGGAAGACCCTGATGCAAAGGAGGTCAAGGATTTTGTTGATAAACAAGTGGCCTTAACTGAATCCGTACTACAGACTTGTGAGACAAGAGAGAAACTGAGAGAGCGCATCACAACTCTTTTTGACAATCCTAGACATGGCTGTCCATACAAACGCGGTGATAAGTACTTCTATTTCTTCAACACTGGGCTCCAAGCTCAGAGTGTCCTGTATGTCCAGGTATACTTCAAAATTCTGGGAAGAGATTGATAGGGATATTTTGTAAAGCCATAGTTTAAATAAACATAGTCAATTTCTTTCTGAATATGAGTAAGTCGTTTGTGAAAATTTGATTTGTTACCTGGGCATATTTTTATTTGTTTGTCTATACTTTGGTAGGTCAGTTTTTCCTTTGTTTCTTTCTTCTTCTTCCTTCTTTGTTTATTTCTTCTTGTTCCTTCTTTTTTGCGTGTTGGGGAGGAGGTTAAATCTGATTTGCTTTCTGTTTTCTTAAATTGTTATATTCAGGAAAATCTGGAAGCAGAAGCAGAGGTCTTGCTTGACCCTAACAATCTGAGTGCAGATGGAACAGTGGCATTAAATATTTCTGCCGTCAGTAAAAATGCAGAATTCTTGGCAGTTGGCTTAAGCGCCAGTGGTAGTGACTGGGTGAACATCAAGGTTATCCGGGTGGCAGATAAGAGTACGGAACCTGATTCTCTTTCATGGGTAAAATTCCTGACCTCTTGTTAAACATCCTGTCAATCATTCCACGAGTAGACATTAGAAAGAGCGCAACCAGCAAAGAATCTTGAATAACGCATCCAAGGTGATGCCAATGAAAGTTTAGTAGACAGAGAACATCTGATAAGTTACAATACGAGTCTCATGTAATCTTAGGCTGCAAGCCACATAATTTTTTTTTTTAAAGCCAAGTTTCTATCATTGGTGGCACCCATTTCTCCACTTCAACATTGGAATGAACAACCGACA
This sequence comes from Picea engelmannii, assembly GCA_009831015.1. Classification (NCBI taxonomy): domain Eukaryota; kingdom Viridiplantae; phylum Streptophyta; class Pinopsida; order Pinales; family Pinaceae; genus Picea; species Picea engelmannii. Next base: position 6,944 of record WSFP011588865.1, on the reverse strand, counting down.
CAGAAATTTGCCACTTATCTTCTAGGAGAGAGAAAATGGGATATAAGGACTATTTTTTGACCGTGTGTTTCTTTTGCCCAGCTTCTGTATATCATGTGGTTATAAGTTGCTTGAACTATTATTTATTATATAGAGTTATTTTTAAATTGTATTTCTCAGGTTAGGTTTTTGCAATTGTCAACAGGTTAAATTTTCATCCATTACTTGGACTCATGACAACAAAGGTTTCTTTTACAGCCGTTATCCAGCTCCCAAGTCTGTACTATTCTTCGGATGATAATGTTAATTATGTACTTTATCACAGTTCCTTATTTACTTTCTTCTATTTACTTATGTACTTTATCACAGTTGGTTATCTATTTTCCAAACATTCACTTGTTTTTCCCTGATAGAGAAGGAGAAGGGCTAGATGCAGGAACAGAAACGAATATCAATCTTGATCATCAACTGTTTTACCATTTCCTGGGCACCAATCAATCTGAAGATATTCTCTGTTGGAAAGATTCAGAACATCCCAAGTGGACAGTTGGCTCTCAAATAACTGAAGATGGAAAGGTTGGTAGAATATTATGTGCTGTGTTTCAGATAAAATATGGCATCTTAGGTACTTTTTTATATGGCTATTTTAATTTTATGGTTGTAGACTATCATTTTTTTTTCGCTTGCACTCATGCATTCTTGCACATATTTTCTGTAGTTTGTATTCTTGCATGCTTTTGTGGACTGGTCACAACATATAACAATGCCTTCAGATCCAACTATTTATTAAAGGCTTGTTGTTGTTGGCCCATCCACTTTTGCGCCCTTTCGTACTTGATATCTTTCCTTTCGATTGCAAATTCTTCACATCCTATTTGCTCGAACTTTTTGCACAATCTCTCTATTTTTCTTTTGTTCTCCAGCACTCATACGTGCTTTTTATGTCATCACTAATCTTATTCCATCCTTCATTTTGACCTTATTTTTCCTGCATCTTGCCTTTTGTTGTTACCTTTGCTACCCTACCTCTATTCTAACAAGAATAGACTGTTGCTGCTGTATACCATTCTCTTTCTTGTGAGTTTAAGGCTCTTGCATGTTAACTTGCTTCACCTTTTGCAAATAAATTTATCCGTTGACTTTCTCTTTTTTTCTCCCTTGCAGTTTAATCTTTCTTGCAAATTGATTTTCGATGGTACATCATCTCTTCCCTCTCTTTTTCTTCTTTTGGTTATTGATTTCCGATCCTACTTACATTTTTATCACTTTCTTTGAACTGAATATCGTAACATGCAACTCATGCATATCATTCTTCCTACATTAACTCTTAGGAATCTATTGAATATTCAATATCTCCAAAACCTAGGATGCCATCTCCATCAATACCTGGTCTCCTTTTGTCTTTGAATTGGTAGAATATCATTTGTTTATTTAATTTGTAGCTTCTTTCCTATGAAATTCAATGACTTCTTTAGAGCCTACTTGAACTTCAACCTTTTCTTCTCCAAACACGATATCTTCAATCTACTAATGAACAATCAATTCATCTCCATTTGATATTTCTAACAGTTTGAAGTTATTTAGACAATATGTTACTTATTAGATTGAGATAGAACTTAGAAGCTCCATTTGTTTTCTTACTTAATCATCCAATGAAATTCTTCTTCCTTATTTTAAAAACAATCGGTGGTAGAGAATGAACGATTGAACACCATATCACCAATTTGAAATTGGCGCCTACTTTTATGTTGGTTTTCTAAAAATGCTTTGCATTGTATGTGAGTGACTCAATCGTTACATTTACCTTTGATTGACTTACAATCCAATCTCTAGGAGGTTCATATTTGTACAGTGAATTGAAAGGAAGCTATTCAGTCCTACATTTCCTGGAGTAGCTCAATTGTTACAGGGACATTTAATTGACTTAGAATCCAATCTTTGGAAAAATGAGGTTAACGTATCAATTTTTGTAGATGATTAGTAGCTAGTATTTTACCAATTTTGACCTAAATGCAACCATTTTACCCGTTTATTTTGTTTCTCTCTTGTCTATATCCTTAATAGTTCTTAGACCGTTGTTGACAACTTCTGTTTGGCCACCAGTTTGTGGGTGTAAGCAGTGCTTATATTGAACGTTATTCTAGCCACTTTAAAGAGTTATTGCCCAAAAATTACTTTGGAGTTTTGAATTCCTATCACAAATTGGCTATGGAGTTTATAAAAAAAATTAATAAACAAATTTTCAACTTGAGAAGCATAATACTTGGCTGACACCGGGACAAAGTCAACAATATTCCTACATGGAGCTTTTTCATCCAGCTCACAATCCACTTTGATCCATTGCACATTCTGCACAATCCATAGGCTTGCACTCAATCCAATTCACCTGCAACACATGAACGCCCAACATAACTTTATTTGGCTTTGGTGGGAGTGATTTATCTTATTTGAAAAATATGGCATGTCAGACATTTGTGTTGAATTTTTGTTTTATGCAATCTTAATGTTTTAAAACGCTGAAACAAAATGGTGGTTTCCTTGTATGAAACGTCTATAATCGTATGTTTTAGAAGAACAAAATGATAATTGTAGTGGCAGGTTGTTCATCTGGCCTTATACAGATACCTGTTTTCTTTGTGGCAGTATATTCTTTTATACATTACAGAAGGCTGCGACCCTGTGAACAGGCTCTTTTATTGTGATCTTACTGCTCTTCCTCGAGGTCTTGAAGGTTTCAAAGGCAGGGAGGAGATGCTTCATTTCCAAAAACTTATTGATAACTTTGAAGCACGGTATGATCTTGTTGCAAATGATGGTGCTTTGTTCACTTTTCGAACCAATAAAAATGCCCCTAGGTATAAGTTGGTTCGGGTAGACTTTATGCAGCCGGAAGCTTGGAGTGACGTTGTTGGAGAATCTGAGAAGGACGTGCTTGAATCAGCTTGCTGTGTCAATGGAAATCAACTTCTATTAAGCTATTTATGTGATGTCAAGTATGTTCTGCAAATACGAGACTTGCAATCTGGAAATTTGCTTCATAATTTGCCAATAGATATTGGATCAGTTTCTGGAATATCAGGAAGGCGTAAAGACAAGGAGATATTTATTGGTTTTACAAGCTTTCTTACCCCTGGCATTATCTATCGATGCAACCTAGATGTGGAAAAACCAGAGTTTGTGGTTTTTAGAGAGACTGTTGTTCCAGGCTTTGATCGGACAGAGTTTGAGGCTAAACAGGTAAAGGTTTCTTACTATTTTTTGCTTCTACAGATTTTTTCTTGACTATCTTTAGGCAGAAAATCTTCTCTAATGAATGTTTTAAACACATTTGATCTGATTGTAAAAGCAAAGGGATTTCACATTAGAACTTATTTAACGAAAAGTGCATTCCAATAAATAAAAGTTTTTGAGTTATTTATCCCTGCTACAAGATGGATGTTTCTATTCTACTCACTCAGTTGAAACGATAATGATGGCATTATTCAATGAATATTTAATACTAATGGGCAATATTATGCAGTCCATCTGGATTACCTACTGATGTCGCGGATTTCTAATATGATATTGTTACTGATCCGTCTTCAATTGTTGTCAGTTTTTCATAACCAGCAAGGATGGAACTCAGATACCAATGTTCATTGTATCCAAGAAAGGCATTGCTCTTGATGGTTCTCATCCAGCTCTATTATATGGTTATGGGGGCTTTAACATTAGCATCACCCCAAGCTTCAGTGTTGGTCGCATTGTCATTTCAAGACATTTAGGGGCAGTTTTTGCTATTGCAAATATTCGTGGTGGCGGTGAATATGGAGAAGAATGGCATAAATCAGGCTCTCTTGCCAAAAAACAAAATTGCTTTGATGATTTCATATCTGCCGCCGAGTTCCTTGTATCAAAGGGGTATACACAACCTAAGAAGTTATGTATTGAAGGAGGCAGTAATGGTGGACTTCTTGTTGCAGCTTGTACAAATCAGGTATGTCCATGCATTTGATGATAAGATGCATGGTTAAATAATGCTCCTGTATAAACCAGTTGCTTGCTTCTCTCCTTCGTCTCCTTTTCTTTCAATGTAGAATTCGATTGAAAAAGTTGTTTATATTATCCCAGAGCAAATGCTTTTCAGTCGCTGTATTGGCCTGTCTTTAAACTTATTCAAAAAGAAATGAAGAGAGGATTTAGCAGATCATTTTTTGGTGAACTAAGAGATTTTGATCGTTAATTCTGCATTTAAACAGAGACCTGACCTATTTGGTTGCGCACTGGCTCATGTGGGTGTTATGGACATGTTGCGTTTTCATAAATTTACTATTGGTAAGTTTTAACGTGATAATATCCAACGACTTTTTCACCCACTCTGGTTAGGGTAATCTCTAGACGCGAGCATCTGCAGGGCAACTGATGATGGAACTTGTGCTGAAATCTGCAGGCCATGCGTGGACTACTGATTATGGCTCTTCAGATAAGGAAGAAGAATTCCATTGGCAGATTAAGTAAGAAGACAAATGGAGCCTGTCTCTCAAACTAATAAGTAACAGAGTGTCTAAATAATATTCAAAGTTCAAACTACTAGTAATCTTAAATGAAGATAAATTTCTTGTTCCTTTTCTGTTCACTCTATCAATAAGTGCTCCATTAGGTTATAAGAACTTCTCGCTTTTTCAAAAAGACATTATCAACTGTTTGTGTTACACATTCTTCATTGCTGCAGATACTCACCATTGCATAATGTAAAGACACCATGGGAGATACCCGGACAGAATTTACAGTATCCTGCTACAATGTTATTGACAGCAGATCATGACGACCGTGTTGTGCCACTCCACTCTTTGAAACTCCTAGCAGTGAGTACTTGATATGGCTCTGGCCCTGTATTAAATGTCAACTAATATTTGATATTTGAATATTGAAGCTTCTAGGAAACTATTGATGCACAAACCATTGGTGGCTCTTTTGCCTCCTTACTTTCACAAACAGACATAACATAATGTGTGTTTTATTATATTTTATTTTTCATCCATAGCTAATTTGTTTTTATTAATTTTGAACTTATTGTATATATAGACGATGCAATATATTCTATGTAAGAGCGTGGAGAATAGCCCACAGACCAACCCCATTATTGGCCGAATTGATACCAAATCTGGCCATGGTGCAGGAAGGCCAACCCAAAAACTGGTCAGTTATTATTTTTCCCTTATATGCTTTCTATGCAATATTTTCAAAGCATATTTACTATTCTACACTTGTGTAGAATCACATTGTTTTCTAGACAACAATTAGAACCCGATTTACTCTATGCATGTGTGTTGTACGTAGCAGAATTGTCCACTTTATACTAAATATAACATGTTTCCACCTGCAGATTGACGAAGCCGCAGACAGATATGCATTCATGGCCAAAGTAGTGGATGCATCGTGGATTGACTAGCCTAGGTTGCAGACTTTTTGGCAAAGCTTGAAGTTGCTGCTGGAACTGATATTGCAACAGATGAACAAGCAATTACTCTTGTAACTTCGACATTGTCACACACTATAGTTGTCATGCCAGTTATGATGGGCTTTGTGCCCAATATATCTACATTTATTTTCATATTTTTAGGTTGTTGAAAAGATTGCAGTTGGCAATGAACGCCACTAAAATTTTAAAGGGCTTCTTAAGGTGTCAAGCTCGAAACTGGTGCTTATGAATGATATATGTGTCTTTTCGGGGAATTAAGTAGACACAAGTCACCTTATATGTGGAGAGTTGTAACATATCCAGTAATTAAAAATATAAAAATACTGCTAAAATCAAATAAAAATCATTACTGCAATATTTAACTTCTATTTTTTTTTCTTTTCTCCTCTCTTCATACACATCCTTCAAAAAACCAGTAGGACATATCAAAATGTTAGCGTGATCTCCAACCATGTGCAGAATAATCCTGTTGGCCAATAAGCAAAAACAAGGTGCAATTAAGGACTAAGGAGATACTCCTAATAAAACACAGACCAACTACACTTCTGTGCATCTGAAAGGACTCATGTGAAAGCTTACAGGTCAACTTGGACTGGGACAAAAAACAGTCTGTACCAATTTATGTAGTTGATAGTAAATGACAATAATTGCAAGAACTACTTGGCTGTTAGATGAATACTGTAAATAGTTCTAGTTTGCCTCATATTAGACTTTGACTCTATTTATGTAATTAAAAATAGCTACAGGTCTAATCCTTACACTCCATGCACTCGGAATCAAACTGCCCATTTTGAATACGTGAGCAAACCAAAGGCGCAGTTAAAAGATAACAAAAACTTTCCATTGGTATCGACCCTTTGCTTGTAATCAATAACTTAAAGATTCGCACTTTAACTTTTAGGCAGCAATGCCTCCTTTCCCTTCAAGAAATGATTCAGATTTAGTAAAGGGTTTTTCTTTTATGGCCTATTAGATCTTGTTGCCAAAAGATTATTGCCAAGAGGAAATATGATATTGTGTTGACAGAAGTACGGAGACTTTGGGACCGACTTCCAGAAGTCTCAGATCATTTACATGCCTGTCTCAGTGGAAAGTAAAATATTTTATGAGTCATCCACTTGTAAAAAGAGGGTGAAGTATTCCAATCTCAGTAAATTGTTATCAAGCATTTAAATCAACAGCCTATGATTAGTTAGCACTGCATTAATACATCTTGGAACAGAGTATAGTCACAATAGTTGTTTCCATACAGATTGCAGGTTCTATGCAGAAGGACTTGGGTTGTTGAACAAACTATTTGGAAAACTCTCCAGGATAAAATATTTACCTTGCTTATGATTATTATATCACTGCCATTGTCAGGACTGGATTGTTGTCCAAAGAGTAATTTTCATGATGAGTATATCAAAATTAGAATAATGGAGAATGTTTTCATGCAATTGGCTGTCTAAACCATTGTCTTTTATACTAGACATGGCAAAGTATCTCTAAGATTCACACCCAA
>WSFP011588854.1:0-10274 GCA_009831015.1 Picea engelmannii | reverse complement strand
GCAGGCGCCGGAGGAGTCCGTTTACCATTTCATATCGGCATATCGGGGTTGGTGAGTGAAAGAGTTGCATGCACGTCGATATCGCGAGTTGCGATCCCCCGATTTAATCGGAGCCGTCGATTGTGACGCGGACAGGTGGCACGAATCCGAAAAATCGAGGAATCGACATTTGGGGTTTTTGACGCCAGAGTGATTGTATCTTGGATCCGCGATCCGCGAAGTCCCGAGGTGACGTGGTCAAGTGGGACCCAGGGAGTAAGTGGAGGACAGGTGGCGCGGTAGCGAGGAATTGGCACCTCGACACTCGGAGTTTAAGAATTCAAGCATTGATATCGTGAGTGGCGATACCCCAAGGTTGACCGTTGACCATCGGGACTCGGGATTCAGAGGTTGGAGATGTGCGAGGAGAGTGCATAGGGTTCGCGATATCGTGAACTCCGATTTCCCAAATCAATTGCCGGGGGATCATTCCGAGAGTCCTGTGGGTGACGAGAAGTCCCGATACGGGATTGGAAGAGTGTTACTGCTCTTCGGGCCGTGTTAAATCGAAGGTCCTGGTGGAGGAGAACTGTTGCTGAGGGAGGGTTGCATTAGAGTGGTATCAGAGCTGAAAGTCTTGTCTGTATATTTCAGGCAGGAGGAGAGAAAGAGGAAAGGAAATCACTCTGATACTCACGACTTACGTCAGAGTGATATCAGAGCGGGAAGTGGAGCTCTCTTTGTTCAGGTAGCAGGGAGAAGCAGATACACCATGCCGCCCAGAAGAGAGAGGCAATCTCCTGATCGTGAGGACAGGGATGCCTGAAGAAGGGGTAGGCCAGCAGGAAATGATGAAATAGAGCGAGAGATGAGAGATCTCCGAGCCAGACTTGAAGAAATGGAGACCACCCAGAGACGTGGTGTTGGTGCAACAGAGTTCAGTGATCTTGAGATTGAAGAGGAAGCTGGACATGCTGAAGAAGAAGTCACGGCAGAGGATGCATCAACCGAAAGGCTGATTAGAGCCATTTCGAGGATGAGCTCGAAGACGAAGATGGACATTCCTGTCTATGAGGGAAGTCTAGATGCAGAAGAATTGCTGGATTGGATCCGAGCATTGGATACCTACTTTGATTACGAAGATATCGAAGAAGACAAGAAAATAAGGCATGCGGTTACCAAGCTAAAAGGACATGCAGCCTTATGGTGGGACGAGCTGCAGGTGGACAGGTGCTGCAAAGGCAGACAGAAGATCAAAAGCTGGGATCGAATGATCGCCAAGATGAAGTCAAAGTTCATTCCGAGAGACTACTAGATCACTCTGTTCAGGTGCATGCAGAACCTGAGACAAAAACTGATGACGGTGAGAGAATACACCGAGGAGTTCTATAGGCTCAACATCAGGGCTGGTCATTGGGAGAGTGATGACGAAAAGGTGGCAAGATACCTGAATGGACTGAGGTATGATATTCAGGATGAACTGAGCAAGGTTACCATCCACACAGTTGAGGATGCATACCAGATGGCTCTGAAGTCCGAAGAAAATCTGAGCCGCAAGCAGGGATAGTGAGGGCGGGGCCGAAGCCAGCTCAGAGGCAAGACAGTTGCCCAAGAGAAAACTCAGAAACCCAAGGAGGATTGGAAGAGGCCTCGGGGGAACCTCACAGCAAAAGCAACAAACTTCTGAGCCGAGGAGGCAACAAGATGATCAACAAGGAGGATATGCTGACGTGAACACATTTCCTCGTACCCGAGGTCGAGGCAGAGGTCGAGGAGGAGTTATCACGTGTTTTACATGTGGAAAATATGGTCACAAAGCCATGGAATATCCAGAGAGGAAGATGGATAGAGGAAAAGCTCACGTCGCTGAGGCGCAGAGGCGAGACGTAGGGAATGAAAACACTGGAAGTGGGGAGTCATTGACGGTGCATAAGGCTCTCTTGAAGCCTGAGAGAGAGGTGGATAGCTCAGTGCAGAGATGCAGATTGTTCCAGATGACTTGTAAAACCAAGGGCTAGAAATGCAAGGTCATAGTGGACAGCGGAAGCACCGATAATCTCGTTTCAACCAAGATGGTGGAGAAGCTAGAGCTGAAAACGAACAAACACCCAAGTCGATATAAGGTGACATGGTTGCAAAAAGGACACCAGGTATGTGTTACAAGGAAATGCTTGGTCAATTTTAAAATGGGTGAATATAAGGATGAAATCCTGTGTGATGTCATTCCCATGGATGTCTGTCATGTTTTATTGGGTAGACCTTGGCAGTATGACCGACATGTTCTTCATGATGGGAGGATGAACACATACACCTTGGAGAAGGATGGGAAATCACATACATTGCATCCGATAAAGGATAAGGAAGTGAAGCCGGAAGTGAGCAATACAATACTTCTCATCAGTGGGAAAGAACTTCTCACAGAGCTGGAGAAGGATGAGGATCCACAATTTTTTGTTGTCAGGAAGCCGAGAATTATCCTGACAAGCACAAGAGTGGACGACTTGCCAGAGGAGATTCAGGAACTCCTTGGAGAGTTCGTTGATATCATCATGGACGAACTACCTCGTTCGTTGCCACCGATGAGGAGTGTGAGTCACCACATTGACCTCATACCCAGAGAAAGTCTACCGAATAAGGCAGCATACAGGTTGACACCTCAGGAGAATGAGGAGGTCAAAAGGCAGGTAAAAGATCTGCAGGATAAGGGACTAGTCACGGAAAGTCTAAGTCCATGTGTCATTCCAACGGTACTAAGTCCGAAGAAGGATGTGTACAGACTCAAAAGCGATCAATAAAATCACCATCAGGTATAGGTTTCCACTGCCGAGAATGGATGACTTGATGGATTGCCCGAGTGGGGAAAATTATTTTTCGAAGATAGATCTCAAGAGTGGATATCATCAGATCCGGATGAGAGAGGGAGATGAATGGAAGACATCATTCAAAACAAATGAGGGTTTGTACGAATGGCTGGTCATAACGTTTGGGTTGACAAATGCGCCAAGCACTTTTATGAGGCTGATGAATGAAGTCCTGCGGGAATTCATTGGCAAATTTGTGGTGGTATACCTGGACGACATATTGATTTTCAGCAAGACAAAGGATGAACACTTGAGGCATTTAGCCATTGTGATGAGAAGACTACAGGAGGAGAAGCTGCTGATCAATTTGAAGAAGTGTTCCTTCATGTAGACAGAACTCATTTATTTGGGTTTTGTAATCTTGTCAAATGAATTGAAGATGGATCCTGAGAAGGTTGAGGTAATCAGGAATTGGCCATCGCCGAGAAATGTTTTTGAGGTAAGGAGCTTTCATGGACTGACTAGATTCTACCGAAAGTTCATTCGAAATTTCAGTGGAATTAGCGCCGCGATGATGGACACTGTGAAGAAGCGACATAAGGTTTTCCATTGGACAACAAAGGCTGAAAGGAGCTTCAATTTGTTGAAGCGGAAGATAACTGAGGAACCAATGTTAGTGTTGCCAGATTTCCAGAAAACCTTCCAAGTGAAGTGTGATGCGAGAGGATATGCTGTTGGAGGGGTCTTGAGTCAGGATGACAGGCCTGTAGCATACTACAGCGAGAAATTGGATGATGCGAAGCTGAAGTACTCCACATATGATAAAGAGTTCTATGCCATCATACAGGCATTGAAAAAATGGAGGCATTATCTCATACCCAAGGAATTTGTTCTGTATAGTGACAACCATGCATTGCAGTTCGTGAGCCAGCAAGTGAAGCTGAACCAGAAGCATGCGAAGTGGGTAGAGTACATGCGGAGTTTCACATTTTTGATCAAGCACATTTCGGGAGCTGCTAACAAGGTAGTTGACGCCTTGAGCAGAAAGTGTTTATTGCTGCAGGAGTTCAAAGTCAAAACCTTGGGTTTTGAAAATCTGAAAGATATGTATGCAAGTGACGCAGACTTTGGCGAGGCATACGAGGCAGTCGAGAACCCAGTTTTCAGGGATAGGAGTCCGTGGATTGACTACCTGATCCAGGATGGATTGCTGTTCAAAGGCAATCAATTGTGCATTCCGAATTGCTCTATGAGAGAGAATTTGGTGAGGGAAAAACACAGTGGAGGTTTAGCAGGTCATTTTGGACACGATAAGACATTCACCAAGCTAAGCGAATCATATTATTGGCCTGGCATGCCCACTGATGTAAAGCGGTTTATTGATAGATGCAGGATTTGTCAACATGCAAAGGGCCGAAAGCAGAATACAGGATTCTATCAGCCATTGCCCATACCCGAGAGGCCATGGGAAGCCATTAGCATGGACTTTGTGTTGGGTTTTCCAAGAACACAGCGAGGAGTTTATTCCATCTTTGTGGTGGTGGACAGGTTTTTGAAGATGGCACATTTCATCCTGTGTCATAAAACCAGCGATGCAACCCACATCGTGAACTTATTTTTCAAAGAGATTGTGCGATTGCATGGATTGCCGAGGAGCATAGTCTCAGATCGGGACACCAAGTTCATAGGTCACTTCTGGAGGACGCTATGGAAGAAGCTGGGGACCGACTTAGCATTCAGTTCTACTTACCATCAGCAGACAGATGGGCGGACCGAAGTAGTCAACAGAAGCTTGGGGAATCTGTTGAGGAGCCTGGTGATTGAGCATCACAGCAGTTGGGATCAGATCCTACCACAGGCAGAGTTTGCGTACAACGATTCAGTGAATCGGAGTACAGGTAAGAGCCCATTTCAAATTTTGTATGGGACACAGCCGAGAGGAGTATCTGAGCTCAGGGAGTCAAGACAGGATGAAACTAGTAGCGTGAGAGCTGAGGAATTCGATGAAGCAATGCAGGAACTTCACACGCAGATGAAGCAGAGACTGATGAAGGAAAACTAGGAGTACAAGCACAGAGCCGATCAGAGAAAAAGACAACTTCAGTTTGAAGTTGGAGACATGGTTCTAGAGCACCTGAGGAAGGAAAGGTTCCCGAGGGGGACATATAACAAGCTCAAGATGAAGAAAATTGGACCTTGCAGAGTCCTGAAGAAGTTCGGGGAAAATGCATATGAGCTTGAGTTGCCAGAGGGCATCGGGATATCTTCGATTTTCAACATTTCAGATTTATACCCCTACAGGATCGAGGATGAAGGAGTTGGAACCAAGGAACCAGTGGTCCAGTGGCAGAAGCAATTTCCAGTTGCACAGAAGCCAGAGATGGAGTGCATACTGGATAAAAGAATTGGAAGGAAGACCAGGAGAAAGCAATATTTTGAGTACCTGGTGAAATGGAAAAATCACCCAGTGGAGGATGCTAGCTGGGAAATAGAAGCAGTGATTCAGAGGCATGGTCAGACTGTGCAGGAGCTCATGGACAGGAGCCCATGAAATTTTTCAAGCCGAGGAGTATGATGCAGGAGCATCTACGACATCATGACGTGAGCCAGCGTGGAGGGAAGAGAAGGACAGTTGGACAGCACCAGCGCATACATTTTTGAATCACGATGAAGATTGTTGCACCGTCGTTTGAATGAACGCATTCATATGAAGCGCACTTGTATTGTAATATAGATAAGAAGACATTAAATAGTCTTAATGCTGGTAGATAGGGTTAGTTGTAGATTAGACAGTTTCATTTCTAGGAGGGAAAATGAATATAGGCACCCTGCTTGTGTAATTGATGATCATTATTCAGCATTAGCATAGAGGAGCAGAAGAAGAACAAGCAGAGAACTTGTGAAGAACACCCATGTACAGATTGAATTAATGGAAGGAAGCTTTGATTCAATTCCATGGCTGTGTTTGAGTTGTGTGTGTTGTTGATATTATGCTGTTGCATACTTGCTTCTCTTTATGATTATCTTCTATATGTTGCTTATGTGATTTCATATCAGGTTCAAAACCTGAGAGAATGAGTGAATGAGTTTCAATTGTTTCTCTGTTTGAGCCAGGAGATTCCTGCATAGAGTGCAGTCGAATTCCTCCGCATAGAGTGCGTTGAGGAGGCTCTACAGTTAAACTCTCATTCTCGTTCAACCTGGAGTTATTTTGGATTACTTGAGCCGTGCAGGTGAGTGCAGGTCAAACTGAACTTCCAGTAGCAAGTCTGAGAAGGGAAAGGTTGGGTTGCTGTGACTGTGAGTGCATAGAACCTGGAAACCTTCAGCATCGTTGAGGGTTAAAGAAGGTCGATGTCGAGCACAGGGAGCGTGTTCGAGGGAGCTCTGAAGGAGTCAGGGTTGCAGAAGCTCAAGAGGGATAGCACCTTTGCTTCACAGAGGGAACAGACCCCAGTGAAGTTCATACAGTGCGAAGGTGGTAAAGCGGGGAACTCTTCAAGAGGAAGAGAATTGACGACTTGAAGCTGTCGAGCAGATCTTCGAAACCCTGCAGACCGTTAGATCGCGGAGGATTTGCGAGGGAGATAAATCCCAGGCGTCGGAGGAGTCCGTTTACCATTTCATATCGGCATATCGGGGTTGGTGAGTGCAAGAGTTGCATGCACGTCGATATCGCGAGTTGCGATCCCCCGATTTAATCAGAGCCGTCGATTGTGACGCGGACAGGTGGCACGAATCCGGAAAATCGTGGAATCGGCATTCGGGGTTTTCGACGCCAGAGTGCTTGTATCTTGGATCCGCAATCCACGAAGTCCTAAGGTGACGTGGTCAAGTGGGACCCAGGGAGTAAGTGGAGGACAGGTGGCGCGATAGCGAGAAATTGGCACCTCGGCGCTCATAGTTTAAGAATTCAGGTGTTGATATCGCGAGTGGCGATACCCCGAGGTTGACCGTTGACCATCGACACTCGGGATTCAGAGGTTGGAGATGTGTGACGAGAGTGCATAGGGTTCGCGATACCATGAACTCCGATTTCCCAAACCAATTGCCAGGGGATCATTCCGAGAGTCCTGTGGGTGACGAGAAGTCTCGATATGGGATTGGAAGAGTGTTACTACTCTTCGGGCCGTGTTAAATCGAAGGTCCTAGTGGAGGCGAACTGCTGCTGAGGGTGGGTTGCGTCAAGGAGGCAGGACGTTGCCAAGTATGTTGGGGAAATGAGACTACTAGTTTTATTGTTGTTATGAACACTGCTGATTGAGTGTGAGGCAAGAGGAACCTGCTGGAACTGAAAGTCATTGCTGAGAAAGAGTTTTGTTTTCAATTTTTCCCTCATGGTCTCATGGTCAAGCTAGGGGGTGAACTGTGCAAGTGATTTTGGCTGCTCGATTCTACGGTTGGGAGGAATGTGGTTGTTCCCTTTGTCTTTCTGTGAGTTAGTTTAGATATGTTACTCTAATCCTTATCTGTCTAAATTATTTTATATCTGATGCACTGTACATGTTAAATATGAACTGAAATGATTCTCTTTATCTAATTTAATGATCGTATAATTGATGTAAGGTACTGGATGTATCTAAATTTAAGTATTTCTATCTTTGTGGGATGAATTAGTTACATATATAGTGAAATCATTAAAATCTGTATGCATCCAATAACCTAAGCGAAGACTGTTCGATTACATGAATATGTGCAATCCACTCTGCTATAGGATAGTTATAAATCATTTTTGAAATCATCTCCTGGCAACCCCTACGATTGAATTATAACTTATACGAAAGTTATAAATCATTTGATATCCTCCTAGAATAATCAAATGGATTTGTATGATTAATCTCTCGAGATGTTCTGTGAAATTAAAACCTAAAGAATAACCATATATGTATCAATGGACTTAAATGAACAAACCTATTTACAGGTATACATCTAGCTCTGTAATTAAATCATTTAAGTTGAATTATATATATTCATCAATGAACTTGGAAGAGCAAATCTATTTACAAGTATACATTTAATTCTGCAATTTAATTCCTAGGCAGAATTTGCTAGACAGAATTATCTATACAATTGGATTTGAATAGAACCAGAATAATGAAGTATATGGGAATGAACATAACTAAGGGAGCAAGTCACTCTAAACCCAATGATATAATTATATGAATTTCCTATTACACGAATGAAAAGTTATGCATGCTAGTATCCTACTAAAGGAAAGTGAATAATGATTTTAATAGATACAATATTGACACACGACACAAACATAATATAATATACCCCGAAATCCCCTAATTTTGCCATAAAAAAAAATGTATGGGACATATTCCTTTCAGCTCATTCTTATTTATTTATTTGTATGGGACATATTCCTTCCATGTCATTCTTATTTATTTATTTCCAAAGAAAGGTCCTTCTTTCCTATTGTTGTATTAATGGAATAACTTAACTCCTGTACCAATTTAAGTTGTTATGGTTAGAAGGTTTTCCAAGATAACCCACTAAGGACTCCACAATTTACTTGATGTCAATCTATTCTTATGTACAAAGTGCCCATATAGTAAAGGACTTAGAAAATTACAGTCCAAAGATATTTCTTTAATTAAGCATTTTCCTATGTTTATACATCTGACTACTCTGATTACCACTATGTAAAATGTTTAACTCACCCAACATTCATATAAGACTGAGGTTCAAGTCTAACCCACAACGGTAACTAGGAGACTTAGTGTCAACCCCAAGCCAGTCCCTTAATAGAGGTTGAGTAATGAATATTTTAATGATCTCTGGCTTAACTAGACCATACTCCAGTGATTCTTCCTAAACAATAGGTTTATGGTGGACACACCATACATTTAGGGTGCACAAGTCTTGCACTTGTTCAGGACTTGAAGGATAAACTAGATTCGCGATATCTTGATGTGAAACGTCAGTCGACTGTCAGAAGGTAGTTAAGGCTTCATACCTACAATCTTAATGGTAGTTCTGTGTGTACAACTTTTGAAACACTCACCTGGAAATCTCGTCTATTCTGGTAATGCCAACTTGGTCCTCATCACATGTCTCTCTCATCCTTCGTACCCTCGGCATTTATCCGAGTAATTAAGGTTCTTCCTAGGGTTTTCTACATCCTACTACTCCACTATCAATACCTTTCGAGAGACTCTGCGTATTATCATTCTCCCATTGAAACAAGTCGATGGTTCGAAAAGACGTTACCTGGTGGAACAATATGACCAGTTACTGCTCTAGTAAGCTTCTACTATCCTAGGTTCTTGTTTTTGAACACATTTATTTTCTCCTTTACGCCTATGTTCATCTACGATATTTTCTCCAATGGGGGCCTTAAAATCCTGGTTTGATATGTGCACTGTGGGCAAGGCCATTCTGGCGGAGATGGAAACAGTAACCAGGGACAGACTAACTGACTCCCATCAAATAGGTAACAAAGTTTTCTATACTAATTTACTCATCCATTTAACTTATTTAGGATCTTCTGCAAGTCGCTTCTTCATCTCGACTTATAATAGCCTAGATCTGATAATACATACAGATAAAAGAGTATAAGGCATTATTGTTACTCGTAGGGGTTATCCTTATTATTCCCTGATTCTATGATTGATACCTTAGTAAGGTGGTGATAAGGAGAAAGGAAGTCTTGTAGGGTAAAAATAATATCCCACACTAAAGTCTGTGTGTTATACTTTGTTCGACAACAAGGGGAGGAATCCTTCCGAAAATTATAAGGGTTATTTACATTTCGACAATCCTAGCCAAACTGGGTTTTATTTTCTAGGTAACCTACCATCTGGTAGACCTTCCCATTCAATGGGTAGTTGATAACTGTAGTTTATTCCTTCATAAAGCATGTAATTACCCTCCAATAAAAATGTGTATCTTTAATTCTTTGCAAGCTGATTCACGACAAACATTGTTTGAGTCTGTAACTATAATGGTACGATGTTTTTTTTTTCTCTTTTATCATGTTAGTACCCTTTTCCAGTATGCATGCAAAACCCATTCGCAACTTGGTATTTGGTACAGAACTAAATACGTGTTTACTGTTGTATTAATCTGTCTGAATACTTGCATATCACACGGTCAGTTCTTTCGATTTTGCAAGGTTATAGTGTTGTTATTATTTCTTATCTATTTTTCTGAGAATGGAAATTTATAGGAAGGTAATCCAATCTAATGATGGGACCCTTTTTTTTTTATTGCGAGGGTACCCATTAGGTCATTAAGCTCACTTCTCCCCTCCCTGTGTATTGACGACTTGGTTTGTGGCTGGAAACACTTCATGTCCATGCGAGATAAGCTTCCTTTCCTTCTTTTTTGTTTACAGAAAATACTTTCATTATCTGTAAGATTCTTTTCTCAATGAAGATTTGTCACTAATAAACTAAAACATGTCTCGTCCTTTGCAGATTTGCAGTGTTTCTATGTTGGCGTCGGACGATGCATTGAACAAAAAGGTACTCAGGTTCCTCTTTAACG
>ML919779.1:9873-20147 GCA_009831015.1 Picea engelmannii | reverse complement strand
ATTAAAAGCAAAGGATAAATTTACCCCTGGGCCAAATATGATCTTTCAAAATCCACTGATTCCCGTTGGGAGCAGCTTTAAATTTGTTCAACATATTTATTACATTAATTATTTCCAGGTTGGTGGGGTTATGCTTTTTATGGTAAGTGAACCTATTGGAAGTGTCCCTCCATGAGAAACAATTATGATGTTATGCATATCAAAATTTATTCCATTTTCTTATTCCTTTTTTTGGAAATAATCCTATCATCAAGCCTGGCAAAAGAACCAAGAGAACCCAAAGGGTTCCCAAAGCCCCAAATTGTGCCAACTCATGAAAATTCCATGTTAGATGTGCACCCTGCCATGCTTTCCAAATCCTATTCAAGATGGTAGAGCCCCGGTTAGTAAATTCAGAGGCGTTACAAATTTGGGCATATATCTGTAAATGAAAAGGTTTGGTAAATTTTAGAGATTTTACTGGAAACTTGAATAACATTGAATGGTTTTGGCTGTGTTGCAATGATATATATGAAAGTTGAACCAAAAAATTTAAAATTTGCCAACACATTGATCTATATAAAAAAAAAAATAAGGAAATGCTTTTGGATGACATGAGTATAAGTTGTAAGTGGATGTTTTATGACTTGCACCAGAAAATGAAAAATATATAAAATAAATATGTTTCTTACCCAGTGCTTAGGATTTTAGATGTAAGATATGATTTTGGATTTAGATATCCTTCTTAAATATAACTCAAGATCAATGATTTTACTGAATTAGTTTCATGTTCCAGTAATTTACAGTTTGTGGAGATTATAAGATACATAAATTTTGCATAATTTCTGAAAAACCTTGTGTAACTTTGTAACTATGATTAGAAATTTAGGATTGAAGAATTTACTATAGTGATATTTATGGATTTACAAGAGGAAGCTAAAAAAATTGATACAAGCACACAAAATCTTTGATTCCTAATTGATTAAGCTGCCCGGAGAAAACTTGTGCATACTATAATCACTTTGTGACCAAAAAGTGGAAATTGACAACCATGTGTGCAAATCTTCAGATGTATCAATTTGAAAATCTATTTTACTTCGAGCACAAACCTATGAAGTTGATGCATCTGTAATAAATTATATTTCCTATTGAATGTGAAACCTAGCCAATGCATCTGTGATAACTTATATGACTTGTTTAATGTGACATTTTGTCTTGTTTGTCCCCAATATTGGATCACATAGTAGTACCCTTATTACATGATGTCTACTTAATTACATGTCTTCTAGGATGTTAAATTTATTCATTGATGCAGATGACATAATGTTGTCTTAGATAATAAATAAGACATGTTAAGCATTGTGTTAAGATATTTTTATGAGCCATAATCCAAGTTGTTTAGTCTTTGTAGTGAAGTTATTACGACGAAGGCGTTCTTTAAGGGGAGGTTTCTCTTGCCCCTTCGTCGCATGTCCGCTCTGTATAATCAAGTTCCACGTGCATATATTTACAACGTATCAACAAATGCCAGGTGTGTTTGTCTACAACTAGATAGTTTCAACCAGCTATCCATTTCCACAAATACTTCTTACCTTTCTCCATCGCTCTGTTGCACCACCGCCCTTATCGTTCCTCTTAGATCTACAAGCCTATAAGGAGTATCGCCCGTTTAATTTGAGTTGTTTTATGATTTTCTTAGTTGTTGTTTGTGAAGTCTTGAAAGAGAAGGTTCTCTTGTGTGTCAAAACATTCAGGCTCCTGAAATTTTTTGAGTATTTTCCTATGTGTTAATTCTGTGAATTATAGCAATGGCCTTTGCAGCTGCAGAGAATGATCCTGAGGAAGTTGTTATTGTCTCCATCGAGGAAGTTATTGCGATCGCTACTGAAACAAAGGCCGATGAAACCAATTGCACTAAGAAGGTGAAGCCTCCCAAGGAAAAGAAGCCCAAGGCTCCCAAAGGCTCCAAGCTTTCCCCTGCTCATCTTCCATACTTTCAGGTGTAACGGGTCAAATGCTTTAATTTAGTGTTACATTTATTTTCTTTTAGTCTGTGAATCTATTGGAGCATGGATTGTTATGGAAGATTTTGTTATATAACTTGTTGATTATGCCTTTTTCAGATGATCAAAGAGGTGATCTATGCCCTGAAGGAGAAGGGAGGTTCAAGTCCTAGGGCCATCGCTAAATACATGGAGGAGAAGAACAAGGCGGTTATGCCCCCTAACTACAAGAATATGTTCGTCATGCAGATTAAGAAGCTCATTTTGGTCGACAAGTTTACTAAGGTGAAGGATTATTTCAAGCTGGCAGAGGGAGTCAAGAAGGTCCCTACAAAGAATCCTTTCAATAAGTATATCAAGAAGAAAACTTCCTCTAAGCCCAAGACTGCCCCTAAATCCGCAAAACCTACATCAAAGCCAAATGAAACCAAGAAGGTTGCAAAGGCTCCTGCTACAAGCAAGACCATTGTTGTGAAACCGACCAAGGATGCAAAACCAGCTGCACTGGCAAAGAAACCAATTGTGAAGAAGGTCGCGCCTACCAGTGAAGTCCAAGAATCCCAAGTCCATCAAGTTTTCGAAGTCCCCCACAAAGGCAAAGCCCACAGTGAAGGCTCCTCCAGCAAAGAAGACGAAGAAGGCCTAGTTTTGTAATTAGTCTGTTGAAAAACAAATGGTGTTCCTAAACACCACCCTGTTTCACAATAAATGCTAACCCTTCTAACTTCGATATTTCATGTAGTTACTTTTTTTCTTCTGGTCCTCCTAGAGCTAGAGGGTTTCCTGTTTTCTTAAACTGAATTGTTCTTCAGGGGTAATAACGTAGTTGTGAAAACTCACTTATTGTATAATAGTTTCATTTGGAAGCGATGCCTATTATTGTATAATAGGAAAGCAAGCGGCTTCAAATAAGAGACTCTTTGCAATCGATCTGACTTGTCATTGACAATCCCTCTCCTCTTTCTGTTCATGATGCGACTTTATTTGATATCAATTTTTAAATTTCATGCAATTTAATTCATGTTTAGAAGTTAATTATTGTTTTTCTTGGTGTGGATGGAGCATGTTTATTTGATGTCCAGGCTTGAATTTGTGTGATTTAATTTCTATTTATTAAATATTCAGGTGTAAATTTTGTGCAAGTTAATTTTATGTTTACTAACCAAAATTTGATTCGATTTGGAAATTTCGATGAATCTATATGTTGTCTGTTAGGTTTCCTGTATCTCAGATTTTTCTACCAGTGGATCAGAGCTATCAATGGTTGTCGAAAATACAACCATTGTAAAATGAATTTATCATTAATTCAATGAATTAATGGTTCCCATATCAATTTCCATGCCCTATTCCGTGGATGTATAGTAAAAAAGTGTAGTCTCGATAGAGATATGGATTCTCCAAGAGCTTCGTTGCCTGCAGACTTCTTTTTATTTCCATTTTGGTATATTTTCCACCCATTTTCGGGTGCACTTCTCTCCTGAAACTATTGAAACATTTGGTGTTGTTCGGTGAAAAATTCACCACATTGCATGGGTGGTGGTCGGTTGAGATCTATGTTTTGATGTGATAGTTGGCCTAATAAGGGATGTAAGCAAATTTATTTTCCTGTCTTAACTACTAGATGTTTTAATAGTTGGGCACAATAAGATGTAGCTCGTGACTATCTCGACCAATATTTGATGAAGAATCCTTCTACAAACACCAATGATATGATAACGTCCGCTGTGAGATTAAGCTCTTCTTTACAAAATGCACCTTTTGTCGGACAATTCAACTCAAATCATGTTTTTATGTCTGGCAATGCATTTCTCAATGAAACACATCATATTTCTCAGAGCACACAAGATTTGGAAATGGAACCCCACCATTCTTTCGTAGTACATCCTTCTAAGGAGGGAACCTATAATAAATTGATCCATACAACATGTGTAGTTTCTGATCAAATCACAAGATTCAACTATCAATATCTTATTTATCTGATTGATACGAGAGCAACCCTTGGGGATTTTAATTCAATTATCTTCCCCTCATTGGTGGAATCATTCGTTAATGAGAAATTGCAGCTCCAAGAACCTAGTGTACAAACTTCTATAGCGCATAATATACATCTATGCCCATCAAGTCAGCCTAAAGCTGAGAACCTTAGTAATTATGACTTGTGGTCCATGTTGTCTCCAAGATCACAATATCGTCCCTAAGTAGAGGAGCCTTCGATAATATATATTTGTAAAATATCGTGAAGTGTATAGCAATCTGTGTTATTGGATTATTCCTTTTTCCATTTGATATGATGTGTGAACTAAGAAGTTGATATTGAAGATTGTTTTAATACCTATTGTAGAATAACAGTTTTGTAATTCATTGTATACAGTGGGCAATGTTTAAGCTATGGAGGTTTGTATTCTTTTGTGTAGCTCAATGATTTTGCTCCTCTGACAATATTCATTAATATAAACTGAAAATATAAATCATTGAATTGGGAACTTTCATTAGAAATTTTATTTTATAAAACTGTATTTTATTTTATTTCTTCCAGAAGCTCTTTTTTGGGGGTTCATATGTGGAACCAGACCTTGGCAACACATTAAAAAATAATGATTAACTTGAATGCATACAATTTTGAAACATATGTAACATATTTTATAAAACTATAGCACAATCAATAAATCTATAGTTGAAGGGTATGTTCTCATTTTATTCATAAAACTATGTAGGAATTGGGGATTCAATAGATTTTTTAACTTTTAATGATAATGAAGGTGATTAGCTTACTCTACTATTTGAATCTGTATTGCAAAAAACTTAGTAATGTTATTTATACTCGAGTTTGAAGGAAAGGGAAAATGTTCATTTGCACTGTAAACAATGTGAAGATTAAATAATTATGTAAATATCTATTTTATAAAAAAATATTAATAAAAATAATAAATCCATTTAAAAATGTGAGCAGTAAATAATTATTTTTAAAAATACTTGTTTTCAAAAAGGGATTATTATATTATCAACAAATTATGAGAAGAGTTCTTCTTAATGAAACAAGGAAGAGTCTATTTTTTTAAATGTAGTCTAAACATTTGAATTTTTGGAGTTCTTACGCGTATATTTTCCGATCAACTTTTATTGAAATCCGACCAAAATTTGTTGGATCTCTAGATTTTAGAGATTCATTATGTATAATTCAAGTGTCTTAAGGGTTTTTAGGGTAATAGAAAATGGTGATTTCACCAAGATTTATTGTTAAAAAGTCTAATGTTTATACACTGCCTTTTTTTTATTGACTCTTCTTAATGAAACAAGGAAGAGGCTATTTTTTTAACACGTTTTACAAATTAAAAAAATGGCATTTAAAGGAGTCAAACACCTATGATAATAAAGTGAAAAATAAAATGTTGAAAATTCAGATTAAAATTGTAAGGAGTTATATTGCGATATTAGAATTTATAGAATGAATTCTCATTTCCTTGAAAACAAATTTTCCTAAAGTAGAAAAAAATACAGATTTTCTTAGAGAGAATAGAAATAGGTAGAAACTATAGTTACACAATTGAACAAGACCTCAGAGTAAGATTTGAAATTGGACCAAAAAAAATCACTAAATAGAATAATCAATATTTTCATGTTTGGGTATAAAAACTTATAAAGGTTCTCGTTGATTTTCTCATCTGTTTAGCAAGTAAACTTGCAAACCGTAAAAAACTCTGGGCCAAAACAAAATCCATATTTTGAGACCCTCAATTACTTGAACATCAAACTTGTTCCTGCCAAGTCGAAGTTGTCCGAAGCAGGTATGAATTTCTAGCAAATCAATTCATCTCGTTTCTATGAAAAACAAAGTTTGACTTGGAAGTCCTCTATAACTTGCCCAAGTTTTGTTACAAGAATTTAAAACCTTAGTTTTCTTCGTAAGAGAAAGAAGTATCATTTTCCCCAAGATCTATCAATACTTCAATTCATGTGAGAATTTAAATTGACGCCAAAATAGACAACTCTCATGTTTACAAGTTTACAATTTTCATAATAATGTAACCATATTTAGTTTTTGAACTCATTGCATATTTAAAATATAATGTGAGGAATATCCAGGTCTTCCCTTTTTTGAGAAGATACATATCTTTTATTTTACAAATAATTAATGTAAAATTAGTTCTAGCCGACATCAATGACATGGTTTTGTATTTATTAATGATTAATGATGATAATAAAAGGTGCCATCTATTTTATTGCATTTTCATATCAAATTGTAACTAGATGATATCTAATGTTTTTTTTAACGATATACTTGGAAAAATATATACACTATTCATTTCTCTACATTATCTTTGTTTCATTGATTGTTCTCTCACTAAATATTATGATGGTCATAAAACATATGTTACTTTGTTTTTTTCGACGTCCTCTTTCCCCTTTGGGGATATGCTAGTTTATAAGATATATGCATGTCTGGAAAATGTTTTAAAAGGATTTTAGTCTTTTTTAGGAGAAACCATGGAAAAGGATATTAAAAGGCTCTTTGGTTCTCTGAGAAGCCATATTTCAAAATTTCGAGGGTTTGGTAACTGTGACTTTAATATGTTTTTTCTAAAAACACATATAACTCGTGAACCGATATTCTTCCAAGTGAGTTGGATTTTCCAATTTATTTAACCTATATACACCTGATGTGGCTATTGATAATCTCTATGCACCTGTTGTGGCTATTAATAATCTCCAGTGAACTTGACTCAATACATATTTATGGAAATGAAGGCTTGTGAGCCATAAGTGATAGGGGACCTATATGCACCTGATGTGGCTATTGATAATCTCTATGCATATGTTGTGGCTATTAATAATCTCTAGAACTTTACTCAATACATATTTATGGCAATGAAGACTTGTGAGCCATAAGTGATAGGGGGCAAATTCATTAGAGTAACATGATGACAAACTACAAATATGTGAAAATATTTTCAAATATGTAAAATTAATGACAGATGGATTAAAATAATATATTTCTTAATCAATAATAGATTAAAATAAAAGTATCACTTATATCAAGAATATCACATTAAATGATAAATTAAAGTGATGGTTAGATGGGGATTTTTATTTTATTTTAATTTTTATATTTTTAATTAAATATCAATTATTATTAAAACTACATAAAATAGTCATATCACTTTGTTTAACCAGTAGAAAATTAATAATATGAAATTCTATAAAATAAAAAAATTATTTTTTTATTTAAAAAAAAGTTAACATTAATAAAAAATTTTTTGGAAACTTTAGAAATCTTTATACAAGCAAAAACAACTAATTGAAAGTCAAAGAAAGTTGACTCATAAGCAATTACTATATACACTGCCTATGGCAGGTATAATAAGAAAAACACAATAACATATCCTCAACATCCAAAATATAAAACTAACTAACTACTTGACCAACTAATGGTTGGTGGGGGCTTTGTCCCAACCATCTCATAATCAATGTATACTAAGTTCCACCCACCAATAGGTGTCTCTCGAGGCTTAGCCCATCCAAGATAACTAGTGTAAGGGTGGAAAAGTGTTTGTCATGTCAGGAAGGATTGGTAGACACAATACATGTGTGATTACACCACTTTTGACCCTGCCAACGAGTCATATGGCATGGTCTACTATGAGCTCACTCGTTGGGCTTGTTGTGATGGGACCCAACGAAGCCAAGTCAAGGAAAATGTACACACGATGTACATAGGCCAAATGGGCATCGAAGGTCAGGAGGTATTATGTGTATCATACAAAAAACCCCATGCCAATATTAGAAAAGTTGTTGGAGATGTTCCATCTATAACGATAGATTGTGTGTTTGCACAATAATATGCAAAGAAAGTTGGCACACATTAGTGCAACATCAAACAAAGAGAAATTACATGAGGCTTCAACATTAAAAAAAAACAACATTTCACTTTTCTATAACCATAAAAGGGCTTCAGTTTTGAACAACATCCAAAGCGACCTAAAATTCAATGGCCCAAGGTAGGTGTGTGCCAAGCAATGACGCGTGCTAATTCAAAGAGGCAAGAAAATATTGTTAGCATATCACCTCCACCTAGGCCCAGACAACTCAACCTAGAGGGCAGAACCAAAATAGATCTTTCAAATTTTATTCATGCCCACAATGTAGGCACCATGAATTATGCACTCCAATGTAAGTTAGTATTTTTCCCACAAAGAGGCCACCCACCACAAGGTTTCGGATAAAAAAGGCTTGTTTACCTCAAGCATTGGTATCCAAATATAGTTTAGTCAAAATAGCCATGTTTGCTACTTGTATCTCAAGCATTGGTTTCTAAATACAATTTAGTTAAAATAACCATATTTTCTACTTGGATCTCAATGCAGTGTTAAAGAGGCACCTTTCAAGCTTTGTTTCATTCCACAACTTAAATGACCTACTTGGAACAAAGAGCATATTCTTGAAATTGGGTTCAAATAATGCCTATTTCTGCAAATTCTCATAGGGTACAACATAAATCCCAATTGGCACTATGGAATCCATGCATTTGATCAGATATGGCATAGAGAAAGGATCAAAGGGCCTTCTCAAGGTAGTTTTAGGGTGTCTATGATGGAATCCAACATGAGGGGTTGTACACATGGGTGGCTACGAGCACTTTGGTGTATATTTGGAATTTGGTTGCTAATGTCATAATTTCATTGATCCATTTATCTATTTTCTTCTTCACTCATTACACTACCACTTCTTAGAGGTCCTTTTAAGACGCCTCGAAAGTGAAGGGAAAGCCTAGGAATTTAAGAATCCATCTTGGCTAAATCTAGGTTCGATGTTGGAGGAGAGCCAATCAAGCATAGGGTGTTATCTTTATTTATAACATTATGTATTGGCCCAATACTAGATGTTAGAACTTGAAGTTGTGAAGAAAAATTTCAAACATCCCATGTTATTATCACAAGATTATTAATCCTCTACAATAATCAGGAAAGAATCATAAAAAAAAATGTCCATTGACTAGCTGTAAAACATTGAATTTAAGAATTAAAATCCCTCTAATGTGCCCAAATTAACTTTGAAGATAAGTAGATACCCTAGCACCTTGGTGTCCAAGACATACAATGTTGGTGATATAGGGTATCCCTGTTGAATGGACTTAAAAAGGACGAATTTACAATAATTAATAAAAAGGTAGGTTGTGGCCTTCGCAAAAAGGGATTCACAGTAGTGAGGAAGGAAGGCCTAAACCTTAAAGCCTTGATCATAGACAAAATCAAGGGCCACTCGACATAGTTATATGCCTTTTCAAAATTAATCGTATGAACAAGGAATCCAAGCTATAGCTTCAATACCATTCCATACCTTCCGAAATTGTGATGACATTGTCAAGAACGTGTTTACCCCTAATGGATATAGTCTTCTTCATTTGAATAATCTTACATAGTATGTGCTTCAATGACAATGCTTGTGCTTTGTCCAACATTTTCAAGGAGGTAGTGAGCAAGGTAATAGGGCACCAATGTGTGATAAACTTAGGATCACGAGTTTTGGGGATGAAACAAATGAGACCTTAGTTGATTCCTTCCCCAGTGGATCGAGTATGTAAAGCATTTATGTATATTTGAAGTAGGTCTGACCCCACAAACTCACGAGTGGCCTTGTAAAAAACTCGCACGAAAACCCATCTACACTAGGGGTTTTATCATCTATCATTTCATGCAAAGTCATTGAGGGAAAGGGATACCTCACATGATTGTTTTTTCTCAACTAACAATATATGGGGTGTTAATTTTTCAAAACCCCAACCCAGTTTCAGTCTCGCTGATTTTTCAGCCAAATTTAAATGCCGAAACTCCAGTTTCAGCACTGTTTCAACATATGTCTCATCACTGTTTTAACATATGTCACAGCGGTGTTTCAACGTATGTTACAACACTGTTTCATCATATGTCACAGCGGTGTTTCAGCATATGTTACAACATTGTTTCAGCATATGTCTCAGCACTGTTTCAGCATATGTCACAACGGTGTTTCAGCATATGTTACAACATTGTTTCAGCATATGTCTCAGCACTGTTTCAGCATATGTTATAGCGGCGTTTCAACATATGTTACAACAATGTTTCAGCATATGTCTCAGCACTATTTCAGCATATGTCACAACGGTGTTTCGGCATATGTTACAACATTGTTTCAGCATATGTCTCAACACTGTTTCAACATATAAAAACTTAACAGAAAATAAACTTCAGAACTGAAACATGAGGATTCTGAACATCGTTTTCAACGCAGAAATAAAATATCAGCAATATGCAAAAC
>WSFP011588845.1:0-10274 GCA_009831015.1 Picea engelmannii | reverse complement strand
TTGCAATGGCTCACAAAGAATTTCAGAATTGTCCATACTAACAATCAAATTTATTTTCTCAAAAATGAAATGCCATTCCTTGTAGTTTGGCTCAACAGACAATTGGTCTTCCTTTTGGGATTACAAAACTGCCATATCCAATACCCTTTTCTTCCTGCCATTTCAACATTCCTCAGCCAAACAAATTGTTAGTTTTCATGCACATTATATTTTCAAAAATATGCATACTAACAGTCCAAGTCATTTTCGTTTATTCAAGGGTACAAAGAAAAATGAAATATCATTATTTATGCATGCATCCTTTCAACATACCAAATTTTCCAAATGAAATTCAAATATCAAATGGATTTAATCAATGTGTCAATATTCATGGCCACATTCATACCCAATGTACCCTTACATTGGGTTCAAGTTTGCTACACTTATGAAAAGCACTTTGTCATGGTGTGTTGGAGCTCAACCAACCTCTTTACCATAAGGTTTAATCATTCTCATTCACTCTTATATCAAGACTATGCTTCCTGCTACAGGCTAATCATGATCCCAAATCATCACATATGAAACTAAAAGTTTGTTTTGAATGCACCCAAGAATTCTTCCTTCATTAGTAACCAGGGTGCCAACACCCATGGCCACCCAAAATTTATTTTCTTTAACAACTACACAATTCAAGTGGAGTATTGGAAGGTCCTCCTTCCTCAATGGAAAATCCATTGTCTTCCCTCTTATGCAAACATGCATTCCATGCAATGTGCTAACTATGAGTACCTTTATTCCCAATCTCCCTAGATTGGTCACTGTACCCATGGTACTCCTTACTCATGCATTTTATTACAAGGATTATAACTCATCCTTGACTAGCATAGACTTCCTCTCTCTATTATTGAGATTCTTCTTTCTTGAATCTTACCCTACTTGGGTAGCAATGGCATACAATAGTCACTCAAAATTATTTGCATATCAGTAATAAATTAAAACGATTCACACAATATTCTTACCAAATCCCTACATACCTTATGCCACACAGGAATGCACATTTTTATACCTATTCTGGCTACTAGCACCCTTTTTCAGATTTTTTACCTCATCAATAGTGCTCCATGGGGCTCCCAAAGTCCCTTCAACAATCTTTCAATAACAACCTTCTTGCATTTATCCTTTACCAAAGGTTATCTACCATTAACAATTGTCCTTTTCCAACAGCTCCAATCATTTCCCACATTAGTAAATCAATCTCTCATACAGGATAAATACAATAAACAACAAGGAAGGAATCAAGGAACTCTTCCCTTGTCCAACTCCTTCTACATAGCCCTGGACTTTTAGTCCAACTGAGTTATTTCCCAAGGCCTCGCCACCTTTACTTATCACATCCTAACCAAGCCTATTGATTCAAACACACTCATTGGTTTATTTTCCTTTTACCAGTTGTACTTGTTTTCACAGTTGTTATTTTAAGGACTATAACTATGTTAAGCAATTCATAGTTTTTAAAGTGAGAAAAAGTATTCCCCCTTTTTCCATTTTGGGACATTCCTTCTCTTTTCCTTGAGCAGCCTTGGTCAAGCTCACAGTTATTAAGTTTGTGACCCTATTCTCCTTACAGAGTCTTTACACAATTCCTCCATAGGGAACTCCTTCCGCATGCAACTTCCTTATTGCATATCCATCACTATATGTGATGGCCTCAACCTTGAGTCATCTTCAGCTTTATCATTTCAGTTGTTTACCAAATATTCCATAAGGAATATAAACATGCATCTTTGTTATGCATCTATATTATTTATTATTTATCTATGGATGTTCCTTGTTTTGTTAACTTACATCCATGATGCACTTAACCCCATGCATAATCATGTTGCATTTTATCACAACAACAAAGTGTCCTTGCTCATTTACATGTTCATCAATTTCACATTTAATATCATTCATTCATATCTATTTGGTCTTAATATCAATCTTCATATCAAACAATCTTATAATGCATTAAATCCATGTTCTCGAGCATATACAAACATAGTTAAACATTCATCATGCAAACTCATTTCTTGCACCTTTTCCATGTCATTCATACACATGGACATATCATACTTCCAGATCCTTCTCCCAAGGATATTACTGCCAATTTTATGACAAGTCTCATAGAGATACTCAACATTGATCTTCCCTCTTTGTTGAGAGATTGCAGTCATTCACATGATATCCACATGGAAATTTTAACATATATAATCATAAATAGGTTTCCCTTTCTACACGATAACAACTAGCAAGAAAACACACTTGCCTCAACTGCTATAAAATCATTTCCCAACTCATAAATACAGTCTAGAAAATTTTAGCCATGCCCAAGGTAACAAAACAACCAATCTAGCTTCCAACTAGTCTTGATGAGCAGACCTTTCGATCAAGGGAATCCTTTTACTAGATTTCCCCTCACTACGATTTAAGTATACCAAGTCATACCTTATATGGATACCATCTACCTCTGGATGTCAACTCGACCCATTGGTCATCTAGAAATGCCCCAACACTTCCTTTACTACATTCATGATCAACATTTCATTAATCCTTCTACCTTATCCTCATAAGGAACTATATACTCAACATCATCAAATTTTTACCTATGCTTCCATATGATCTATGACATCACCATATAATCATCACTAACCATATGATCTATGACATCACCATATTTTACATCCAATGACAAACTATAATAAGTATATATGGATGTTATATGCATGCTCTATCTTTTCCATATGCATTTCAACATATCTTCATGCACCAAGCATTGTACCAATGTCTGCAGTGCAGACGAGTTCCACTTACTTACCTCTTTCATTTTGCTGCATAGACCTACCCTTAGTTAATAGGGATTTACATTTCTTTATCACAACCACGATATTTTGAACTTGCTCATGTTGTTTCACTTCTTCCATGAGGTTCATTCTCAGTCCACATGACTTCTTTTTATTTTACAAAAAGGGATTACCCTAGTAGGAATATTTTATTTTTTTAGTTATGCTAGGTCAAGTAGGTTGATCTCACCTACTTCCATAAGGCCTCTAGACATGGATGATTGTACTCCTAATTCAAAATCCTTCATTTAATCAATGCTTTTAAATAACAGAGGCTTCATAAGCCCACTTTTTAGGCAATTCCTACCACCTAATCAGTCCATGCTCCCTCTGGACTCTAGTATTCCTTAAAACATGTTTATGCCATTTTCATCCAAGTTTTATTATTAATGCCCCTTGGAAGAACTCCACTTTTGTAGGACTGACTATCATTTCCCAAAATAAATGATAGGCTTCTAATGCCACAGTCTGACATGATTCAATCTCGTTGGGTAAAATCCCAACTGAATTTTAATCTGCATCCTTCTCCTCAAGAAACTTATGCATATGAAGAATAATCCTTTAAAGGTAGAAATACCTTTCAACATGCTTCTCTAAATTTTGATATACCATTCCTATGACTAATCTCTAATCCATCTAGGCCTAGTGTTGTAGCCTGCTCTGATACCATTTTGTCACACACCCAACCCCTAAGTACCCTTTTAAGGGATGGGGTATCAATTTTTATGTTTCCCTAAACCATCTCAAATCCTCTTCCCAAGATCTCCATCATCTTCTTCTCATCAAGATATTTCCAACGACTATTACCATGCTCAAATATGAGCTCTGGATTGGAAGTTATGCCCTTCCAAATTTCTCGGGCTTTTAATTGTCAACATCTATCCTCTTGCTACATGGCACCTCGTCTCTTGTTCCATCTAATGTGGCGTCAACATGGCACTGATCTGGCACTCACCTCACTTTCGGATGTGAAACTTTTTTCCATGTAAGCCTACAATTATCAGCATTCGAGCCTTCTCTGGATTCACTCATATTTTACCTCCGATAGATATGAAATCGAGGATTATTCCCCCTCAATATGGTTCATTTGGCATTAAAAAGGGTCAAGAACGTTTTCTGCTCCGAGCCCGGGGTATCGAGGAATATTCCTTCCTCTACCTCTAATGCGTTTCTCCGATGGACGATGTAGATGTTATTATGGTTTTCTTGATCGATGGTGAGATTTATTTGGTGGTCTAAGGTTCTCCTAACCAGTTGGACCACTCTCAACTTCTCAACCAATTGATGATTGAAATATGTTGTCCCAATGACACTCTAGTTGCCTCGCGTCATGCTACTTCATTCATGATGTCAACCCTTTGTCTCTTAGCTTAGGTTCCTCACTACAGGTTGAAGGTCTAGATCGTTAGTGAAAGCTCTCAACCTTGGTAGATCAATGGTCAAGATTGAATCTCGAGGATTTTTCATCATAGTTAACCATTTTTCTATGGCATGATCACTTCGAACAACCTCCCCCAAAGTACGATCGATATCTCCTCTCAAAGCTCTCCCTATTTGAGTGAATCAACAGTCACAACTCTCACTCAGAGTTCCTTTGGTCTCGATATTAAGCCACTCCTAGGGAGACACATGTCAACCCAAAACACACTGGAAAGATGTGTGGTGCATATATCATGTCACCGTCATCTATTTATTATGCCATGATACCACTACTTGTGGCATCACCATTTCTCGACACATGGACCTCCAAGTGTACTTGACGTGATATGCATGTCCCCATGAATGTACTCGATGCGTCTCTCTAGCAAATCACACCTTCCCTATGGGCATTGGTGGAGTGACGTCATTCACGTCAGCATGGCATCATTTTCCTCCTAGATTTGTCCCTAAGGACCACCAAAATCTACAATCATGATTACTTTTAATTGGGTCCGATGGACGATCAAGATTGCTCCTCGAGGTCTTTCCTTCAGAGTATTTTCCACCCAGTGGATCAAATCACTCTGAATGTCCCACTGCGATGGTCGATCACGATCACTCTTAATTATTCCCCGATAGATCAATGACTCTGGTGAATTTGAAGTCTCTTCCCAACCTAAATTTGGAATAATCCGATGGATCTTCCATGATTAACTATTTATATGTTTCAATTTTTCGATTTGACGGCCAAGGTTAAGACAAAGTTATAAGACCAAATTCACCCAAAGGACCCACTCTTGACCCACTAGCCAATTACCTATTTCCATTCATAGTTGGACACCTATCAACCTCTGGACATGTCGACGTTCAAGGTCAGCATGACACATCATATTGACATCCCCTCTCCTTCTAATCTCACTTAAGAGAAACCACAAAGATCCACGACAGAGTTTAATCTTGTCCATTTCTAGATTAATGGTCCAGATATTCCCTCAGAGTCTCCTCCTTCGGAGTACAACTCCTTTGGACCCACAACTTACCTCGAATGATATATTGCGATGGACGGTCAGGATCTGATATCTCTCTTGTTATGATTGACGATCCAAATCTTCCTTTTAGGTCCTCTAGCACCCTCACATTCAGTCATTCTGAAACCACGCCCTCCGATGAAGGGTCAATATTTATTCGCAATGCCACTTCAATGGTTGTGATTCATCTTATCTCAAAACATTGAGTTTCCATAGGATGACAGTCTGAAACTCGAGACTTAGACATTTTTCGAGGGTTCTTCTGAGGTTTTCCTTTGATTAACAACCCAAATTCGGCTTCACATCTCAGGGATTGTCCTAGATCCCTCCATCGGGTTTTTACTAGACCTTCTTGGTCTCCTTCCCCGTTTCATTCCATTCATAGGGCATCATTTATTTCATATGACTCCATCTCCTCTTTTTTTCCAGGAAACCCAATGCAACTGGAGTATAGACATGTATACATGAAACTATACCTATGGTCAACAAAATCACAGTTTATTTCCTTTAATTCGAGTCAAAACATGAGGCTCAAGCATTCACGTGTACAAAGCATGTTCAAACCATATATTTCCTTACTTGCTTAAATACACAAACATGCAAGATAACAACCAATCTAGTCATCAAACAAGCATGCACATCCCTGAAACATTCAGAGGAAACTTAGCCTTAAATTACAGTTCAATTACATAGGGTACAAAATACTTATGTATTACAGTTGATAGCTGACCAACTGACTATGGGTGTTCTCCTTTCCACCCAACCATAGGCTGAGAGGCATTCACTCTTAGCAGTTTGGACACCCTTGTGCCAAGCCATGATATCACTAGGGAAACTTCTATGTGTTCCTCAGGTCTTCTCTGTTGGAGGTTTCCCCCTTGAAGAAGCAAGTGAACCTTATTTCCTATCAATAAAGGTATAATTATGGTGTTGTGGTTCCATATAATTTGTTTTTCCTTTGTTATATCTACAGTATTTATGTATTATGTTGCTATCTCGGTGTTATTTTTTGCATTATTTCTCTTTTCTGCTAATGTAATAGACCTAGTACCTTACAACTGGTATCAGAGCACTTTCCTCAGCAGAAAATTGTGGGTTAATTTTTTTCAGGGTAGAGACATATTCTTGTGTCTTAAAGCTACAAAGTTGTGTCGTTACATGTATGAACCCACATACGGGGAGTAATACATGCAAGAAATACAAGTGGTACTCAATCACACATTTGTTGGCCACCCTTGTAACCCCTGTTGGTACCCCTTCAAGTGGTAGAACATCATAAAACACCTATATACAGATTAACCTACATCTCCTGAAGCCCTCTATATATAAACCGATCAGTCGCCTGACTGTTATAGTGCCACCGAAAACAACAATTGGGCAGATACTCTCTAGTACCTGGGTAGTTAGGTAGTACAACTAAGGGAACGGTCTATCCTCCTTAGTTGGCTCCATGAGATATTGGACTGAGTACTACTATTGGACCCCGAGCGTATATCAGAGAGATATATCACATTGCAAACCCTTATCTGTAGAAACCTTGAATACCATACCCCTTGGGACAGAAAAAAAAAAAGACAGACAATATCTATTGTCATGCAATTGTTCCTTCTGCATTCTAGTTGAGAAATTACTACATTTATTTCTGTTAAGAATTTGGGCATTATGTCATTGTATTATTATTCAAGCCAGAGTATAACTCCATAGGAGTTAAAAAAAAGAGTATTTTGGTCCCACTGGCACACTTATTTGGGACCTATCCCATTGGATTCCCCTTTTCTACATGATCACAGTCGTACCTTTCATTTTTAATCATTTTTTTTTTCAGTGGACCTGACCCCTTCCCAACTTCCCTATTTTCCCACCTATTCCATTATACTTCCCTTCTCTCCCTAATCGTTGTGGTACATATCACTTATAAGTCATTTTCTATGGTCCCACCCACCCATTTTCCCTTACCCACACTCCCCTTTCCAAATGGCCACCACTCGCAACCAAGACCTGCAAGATTCCATCAATCAAGCCTAGGAATCCATCCAACATGTGACATTTGAGATTGGCTCTACCAATTCCCACCTTGCACAAGTCGAGACCCAAGTCCAACACCAATTTGACACCATGGATGCTAAATTCATGAACCAATTTAACACTCTCCAGTTTGTTGTCAACCAGTTATTGAACCGCACTTTGGGTCCTTCCTCCTCGGACCAACCATATTTTTTTGATTCCTCTCATTCTCTGCATTTTCAATATAACTCATTTCATTGTGACCCCCATCTTCTCTACATTGAGGTCAATAAATTTGATGGCTTCGATCCCACAGGTTGGATCACTCAAATGGAGCATTATTTTTCTCAGCATGGTATTACTAATGAGTTGGCCAAACTTTGCTATGTTGTCCTCTATCTAGATCATGAACGATGGAAATGGTGGAAATGGAATAAAAATTCACGTCATGGGTATATTGCATGGACCTAGTTTGTTGCATAGATATATGAATGCTTTGACACTGATACCCATTATCTCGGTCGTTTGATCAAGTTGAAACAATTAGGCACAGTGGAAGACTTTATAACTGCTTTTGAGAATTTTTCTTTTCCAACCAAGGGAATGTCAGATACGTTCTTCCATGAGTTCTTTATCAGTGTCTTAAAGGATGAAATTAGATCCCAAGTTCTCATGGACCGCCCTCAGACTTGGTTGGAAGCTACTAAATGTGATAAAGAAGCCCAACAAGTTGTTTTTTCCTAGAACAAAAAACCCTCTTATGTTCCTCTCCCTCAATCCACTAATCCTAACCCCCCTGCCACTCCCCTCAAGGTCCAGAAATTAACTAGGGCCGAAATGGATGAACGCCAACTAAAAGGTCGTTTCTATAATTGTGATGAAAAATATTTTCCGAGGAACAAGTGTAAGGAACAAAAAAAAAATGTGTCCATTTACAAATATGTTCATGAAGAAGATGTGATAGTTCCCCTTATTTAAGAGCCCTCCCTTCCTGATGCTACCCAGGATCCCATTGACCCACCTGAAGTTGACCCACTCATTTCCTTGAATGCCCTCACTGGCCTCTCTTCTCCACAAACCCTCAAGCTCATTGGCTATATTAAGCATAAGAAGGTCATCATCCTTGTTGACAATGGTAGCACCCACAATTTTATTTATCGTTGCATTACCTAGTAAACCAATTTCTATATCTGTACAGTCAATAATTTTCAAATCATGATAGCCAATGGTGGGTCCATGAAATGTGGTGGCCATTGTGAAAATGTACATCTTCAAATTGGAAATTACCTTCTGAAATTCCATTGAAATGGGTGGTTGTGACATTGTGCTAGGTGTTTAATGGTTACTTACTTTGGGTCCCATTATTATTTTTTTAAGGAATTAACCATGCAATTCCAATAGGAGGGGAAAAGGTATTAATTCCAAGTTCTCACAGTTAGTTCTCTTGAGATCATCAATTCCAATCGCATGGAAAATCTAATCAAGAAATGCCACTCTGGTATTATTTCTCAACTCCATTCTATTCAAGTGGTTGAGACACCCTCTATGCATCATGACCTCCAAGATATCCTCTCCAAACATCAAGCTATTTTTTACACTCCTTAGGGACTTCTACCTTTTTGTGATGTTCATGATCATTCCATCCCCTTTGTTCCTGACAGTTTTCCTCCCAATGTTCGCCCTTATCATCATCCCTTTTCCCAAAAGAATGAAATTGAGAAAATAGTGCAGGAATTGCTCCAAGCAGGTGTTATCCACCCCAGTACGAACCCTTATTCTTATCCTATGGTCATGGTACTTAAGAAAGAAGGTACTTGGTGCATGTTTCCTGACTTTTGTGCCCTCAATAAACTCCCCATCAAGGACAAGTTTCCCATTCCTATCATCGATGATCTCTTGGATGAGCTAAGTGGTGCTCAATACTTCACTAAACTTTATTTGTGTTCTCACTACCACCAGATACGTATGAAAGAATATGACATCTCCAATACTACATTTCAAACTCATGAGGGTCACTATGAGTTCTTGGTCATGCCCTTTGGCCTATGTGATTCCCCCTCCACCTTCCAAAGCCTCATGAATCATGTCTTTCATCCTTTTCTCCATCATTTTGTCTTAGTTCCCTTTGATGATATTCGCATCTATAGTAAAACTTTCCCATCTTTCCCATCTTTCCCATGTGGATCAATTTGTCCATCTACTCTCTCAGTAGTAACGTTTCCTCAAACAATCTAAATGTTCCTTTGGTGCCTCAGAAGTCGAGTACTTGGGTCATATTGTTGGCAAGGCTGGTGTCCAGGTGGATCCTAAGAAGATTGAAGCAATGCAGGATTGGCCTCGCCCCAAGACTATTAAAAGCTTGCGTGGTTTTTTGGGTTTAATAGGATATTATCGCAAGTTTTTCATAATTATGGAAATATTTTGGCGCCTCTCACTGCTCTCCTTAAAAATAATTCTTTCACTTGGACTCCTGTAGTTGATCAGGCCTTTCAAGCCTTGAAGGCGGCTATGTGTACTACTACGGTCTTGGCCCTTCCTGATTTCACAAAGACCTTTGTCCTAGAATGTGATGCCTCTGAGAGAGGAATTGGAGCAGTTCTTATGCAAGAGGACATACCTTTGGCCTTTACTAGCAAACAATTGTCAGAATGCCATTTGGGCCAATCAATCTATGAAAAGGAAATGTTGGTTATTCTGCATGCAATGGATCTCTGGCACCCTTATCTCTTGAGGCAACACTTCTAAATTAAGACAGATCATCAAAGCCTCAAGTATTTTCTAGAGCAATGACCTTCCTCCCCAAAGCAACAAAAATGGGTAACTATTCTCTTTAGATATGACTATGAGATCATTTACAAGAAATGAAAATAAAATGTGGTTGTTGACGCTCTTTCTCAAAAATATGAAGATGAAGGGTCCCTTTTCTCCCTCTCCTTCATTATACTAGATTGGCTCCAAGATTTTC
>WSFP011588840.1:0-10274 GCA_009831015.1 Picea engelmannii | reverse complement strand
AATCCATTCAGTTTTTGCCTCAATCTCTTCTAAAATGAGATTTAAATTATGGACAATGCAAGGAGTCCAAAAAATATGTTGATATCTACTCTCAACAATCAAGCCTCTAGCTTTGCAAACGGGTGCATTATTTGTGATAACTTGCACCACATTTGTTGGCTCTACTTGTTCAATAGCAGAAATTAAAATATCAGCAATGAATTTGCTATCTTTTACCTTGCCAGAATAATCTTTTTCTCTTAAGAACATCGCTCCCATTAGTGATGATGCAATAACATTGACCAAGGACCTCCGCTTTGTATCAGTCCATCCATCAGAGATAATGGAAACCCCTGCGTTGGTCCATGATCTACGAACTGGTTTGAGAATATCATGAATCAATGACCTCTCTTTCTGCAGCAACATTGTTCTGAGTTTTTCATAGTTTGGCCCCTTGAAACCTTGAGGAGCCTCATTAATTGCCTTTACCATATCCTTCCAAGAGGGGGATTGAACCACATTAAATGGGATGCCACATGCAAATATGGCCCTTGTCACTCTTAACTCTGTTTCTTCTCTCTTTTGATTGTTGAACATCTTCATCAATCAGCTGTTTGTAGTTGCACCTCGTCCTCCAGGGCCTTTGGATATCTCGTTTTCTACCACTAGCGCCCTCCTCTTCCTTGCTTCATGAACAATCCTTGGCTCATTGCTAACACCCAAGGAAGGAGGATGCTTGCTAGTGCCATGCATAGCAATATTGGCTCTATTATCCTTAATTTTTTGAGCATCATCATGCTCTTTCTGGAATTTATCCCTCACCTGCAAATCAAGAGTATGTGGACAACCTTCAATACCCCTCCCTTCATGCAAAATGTGAGCCTTGACTCGTGTAAGAGCCCTTGAAGGTTTTATCCTTCTTGCATAAATTGCACTTCCATTCCCATGAGCCTTCACCAGCACCCATAGCCTTGATCTTGGTAACATGCCTCCAAAGAGGATAGTATTCTTGCTGCCTGCTTACTTCAGCAGCTCTAGGGGAAGATGAAATAGCACTTTGAGAAGCCATGAATGTTGCAAAAACAAGAAGAAAATATATTCACCAAACAAAACAGAAATTTATTAATTGCTCACCAAGAGAACAAAAAAATCTGCTAACTTGCTAAGCAAACATAAAATAAATCTGTTCACCAAATAGGAAAGAAATTTGCTCACGAAAACCACACACAATATCCTTGTTGCTGCTGTAGGAATCTCCTCTTGCTAATGAAAGTGTGAGGAATGAGTGAAGAAAGTGGTTTCTTACAACAAAGGAAGAAGATTTAGGGTTTCTATTTGCTTATAGAAATTTCTTTTTGAAATTAAAAAAAAGGCACAAAAATCAATTTCATTCTCATTGGAGAATATAGAAAATGCCAAAAAAAATTAATTGATTGTTCGGGGGCCCCACGGCCCCCTTTTTTTTCCTTATTTCGCCTCAAAGACGCCTAAAACGTCGATCGTACAAGACGGAAAATGCCACCGGTCGTACCGTATGGCGTTTCCAAATCGAGAAACGTCGTACGGTACAGCCGACAGCATTTCACAACCGTACCATACCCGTACTGGTGTTTCGCCTCGTTTCAGGGGGGGAAACATGGGGGGGTACCGTTTCTTGCAACTTAGGATAAAACCCTAAGGGAGTACAATCACAAACCCTATATGTCGTCCTATGTATTCTAAGGATTCTAACAAATTATCAAGGTGATAAAACCCTAGAGGAGTACAATCATAAGCTCTAGAATTCAATCAATAAGGGAAAACCCTAGGGGAGTGTCACCGCCTAATCCGCACCCTAGGTCACGTGGAAGAAATCTTCAATCCATTGGGTACAGCCTTGGGGGCGAGTCTAGAGTTGAGTTGTTGTCACTTGATACTCGACTCCTCCGTCTAGGCTAACTCCTAGCGAAGCCAAGGGGGGAAGGCCCTAATAAAATAATCTAAGGTTGGTTTAAAAGTTAAGTACAAGAAATTCTAGTAGTTAAATTAAGAAACAAAAGCAAATACTAATCTAGCAACATATAATGACACATCCAAAGATTGCTCATGCGAATGATAATAAGCAAATGAAATATTGTTTAGAGACCATTGCCAAAAAGGAAAGTGTGTATTGCTACAAGATAAATGTTTTGAATTGATCTTGGGAATTTTAGTTAATTAAAGGATTTCACTTGGATTTAAGTTAATTCAATGAGATGGACTGATAGTGTTGATCCACTCACAATTGCAAGAGATTGTAAGCGAGAAATGAAAGATCTAATCTATCATGTGTTCCTTTTAAATATTATCCCCCAAATGGGTACAAGTGAAACTGCAATGACTTCCAATGGGGAGAGAACGAATCTCAATGAGTATCCCCCTGAACTCACAAGTAGTTAGCGAGTATCGATCCTGTATTGAGCAATAATGGAAAAAAGCTACAGAATTAATCTACTCTGCACGAATCAAGTTCCTTTCTAATCATGCCAAGATCAAGCTATACTTGCAAGGCCGAAAGAATAATAGAACCTTGACGGGGAAGGTTCGTTACTTTACAAAAATAAAAATAAAATAACTTGAAATGAACTTGAAAATGAAAACTAAACTAACTAATCTATAGCGGAACATAAATGTTTTGTTGTGTTATCTTGGTTCGTTTTAAATTGATTTTAACTTGCTTAGTTAGAAAAATTGGGACAGATGCAAAATGAATGCAAAAATGACACAATCCCCTCGAAGTGGGGGGGATGAGAGGGCTAGTGGATTATCCCACTAACTTCTTCAAGTTACAATCTTAGAAAGGAAAGGTTTGTTAGCCTTTTATAGATAAAGGACCAAACAAACTTACAAATTGAGAGAAAAATGAGATTAGAAGGAGGATTAGGTGCCTTGTGTAAGTTATAATTGTAACCTCAACAGTATGTGACTGTACACTGCTAGTTGTTCTGGCTAGATGTATCAGTCATTAGGATTTCTTGTTTTGTTTCTTGATTCAGTTGTAATGTTTCTCTACTATAAGGTTCATCCTTTCATCTAATACGAATGCGCTCTACACATTCTTGCTCCTAATCTGTCTTCTTTGTATTATCTTCTTTACTTCTTATTTTGTCATGGTATCAAAGCTTGGGATGTAAGCCTCTTCACAGTGCCTGGGGAGCAGCCTGATCCGAGGAGTGAAGAGCTCGGGAAGTGAGACTCTTCACAGTTCCTGGAGAGCATCCAGATCCTAGGAGGAAGAGCGCAGAGTATACGTTGTCTTGCAGACGAGAGCGTCGGAGGTAAGACTCTTCACAGAGCTTGGAGAGCAGTCTGCTCAAAAGATCCTTGGAGACAGCAAAGCGCGAGGAAGCAGCCCTGCAGAAGGACGAAGCATTTAAAGATTCGTGGAATCCCTTCTTCAAGAGGAAGTTGCAGAAGCAGCAAAGGAGAAGCAACATCAGCCGTAAGATCGGCCGCAGGAACAGATCTAAGCCATTAAATCAAGCTCAGAAAGGACGAGGAGCGCACAGAAGAAGCGAACAGTTTTCAACCGTTAGATCTGGGTGAGAGCAAGAGTAGTCGTCAGATCAAGAAAAAGTGCGTAGGCTTTAACCGTCGAAGTTCTTTGGACTTCGCGTATTCGACGATTTCGTGCAAAGGTTGCAGAGGAGTCAAAATCTTCCGAAGTTCCGAAGCCCGAAACAAATCCTGTCCGTCGAATTGGAGGACATGTGGCGTCCAATCAGCGCTTCGTTGGTTCGCTGTTCAGGAGGAATAGCAGAAGGAGGTTCTCAAAGTCCCGAAGGCGCGAAGTAGATCTGGATCGTTGGAGCCAGAAGGGACACGCGTCACGCGATCCCACACTTCAGAGCTAGATCACTTCGGAGGTCTAAGGAGTGTGAAGGAGCCGCAATCGCCAAAGGGCAATTTTCCCAAAGTTAATCTTAGCCATTGGTTTCAGTGGACACGCGACGTCATTCCGGAAGTTCGGAAGATCAACACTCCAGAAGAACGAAGGTCTGTTGAGTCAAGAACTCCTGAAGCTCCGAAG
Source organism: Picea engelmannii (assembly GCA_009831015.1). Lineage (NCBI taxonomy): Eukaryota > Viridiplantae > Streptophyta > Pinopsida > Pinales > Pinaceae > Picea > Picea engelmannii. Next base: position 6,247 of record WSFP011588840.1, on the reverse strand, counting down.
AGCTGGAGTAAATCCAGGCCATTGATCGCAGACTACACGTGGCAGGAGATCCTGCACTTCAGAGGATAGCCACTTCGGAGGAAAGTCATAAACGTGAAGCAAGAACTCCAGAAGGCCCGAAACCTGAAATTCAGACCGTCCATCAACGAGGACACGTGGCGCCAGATCTCTCACTTCGGAGGCTTAGCACTTCTGAGGGTTTTGCAAAGTGAAGCATTGGAGCGAGAACTGGACAAAGCCCGAAGTAAATCTGAACTGTTGAAGGTTGAGGACACATGTCAACAGATCTGACACTCCAGAAAGTTAACACTTCGGAGGTTTGTGGTGGTGTGCATCTCGGAACTCCCGAAGCCCGGTATTCTGAAGTAAATCTCAGTCGTCCAATCAAGAGGACACGTGGAGGATGATCTAGCAATTCGGAGATTCGACATTTCAGAGGTTAGCACGAGTCAACAGACGGAAACTCCCGAACACCGAAGTTCCGAAAAAATCTTGGGTAAGTGTCAAGCATTTAGCCTTCTTAGTAGACATGACAAGCTGGAAGGAGGAGGTAATTCATGTGAATATCGTGGAGAGACATTAGAGCATACAATGTTGATAGGTAACCACCTCCTTGATGAATAGAACCAAGCAACTGAAGAACACAGAGAGGGAACACCCTGAATAACTAAAGAGGTAGTGATATCTACCTTGGATCTTGTAATAGACGGGATAGGTGCAGCTGGGGATCACTTTGGTTAGGGTACCGCTCATAATCAGGTAATATTTCCTCCTTATGTTGTTGATCGGGTGCCATAGGAATAGGATCGGGTTGTTCCATCTGTTCTGAGTAGTATGGTTCCTATTGATTCAGAGCGGTTGTTTTGTTCCCCTTCATTTGATCTCCGGTGACTTTGAATTAAGGGAAGGAAGGGGATGCTCCCGGATCGAGTCGTTGGTTAGCAGAGGTCTGAGGACTGTTGGATCTACATCTCTATGGATAGTTCATCGCTTCGTCACTTCGCGAGTTTTGCGATTAAGAGCGGTGGAAGGCTCCGAAGCCCAAACTCCCGAAGTAATTGTGAGTCGTTGATCTTTGCAGCAATTCAGCTATTCGGCCATTCAGCTATTAGGAAGAATTGAGGCCTTCACGCATCAAAATGCCCGAAGCCCGAAGTCCCGAAGCGCCTAGTTTTAAGCCCACAATCACATGAGCAACTAAACTTCAAATTTGTTTTGGCTCTCGAGTACACTCAGATAGCCCAATTCTGCCATTAGAGGGGCTATAGTCGATAAAGAATAGAGCTCAAAGTTCTAACTCTGTAGATCTCGTGCTCGGATAGTTAGATCCATCCAGATCGTAGCTAAAGAAGTGGTCTACCCCGCGTTTTTCGGCTCAAAGTCATATAGAGAACTTCGCAGACCTGGTTTTATGCACAGGAAACAAGTAAAGCACGAAACTCCCTATAACATACATAGAGAACTTTGCAGACCTGGTTTTACGCGCGGGAAACAGGTAAAGCACGAAAATCCCTAACATCTTTTTTTTGTTCTATTTCTTTTCAAAATGGCCACCTCTGACAAATTAGGAACAACACAAGGGTCGATTCTTCTTGGAAAGAACTATGAATTTTGGTCTCTTAGAATGAGACATTGAGATCCTTCTTACAAGCACAAGAGTGTTGGGATCCAGTGGATCTTGGCTACGTGGAACCATATCCAACAGCCTTAGTTGCCATGACCAATCAAGAGAGAGTTGATCAGGAAGAGCAGAGGAAAAGAGAGAATAAGGCAAAGTTTTGGATTCATAACTCGGTGGATGACTCGATTTTCTCAAAAATAACAGATGTTGTTACTTCAAAACAGGCCTGAGACATCCTAAAAAACAACTTACCACGAAAATGACAAGGTCAAAACAGTCAAGCTGCAGACCTTGAGGACGCATTTTGAGACTTTAAAAATGACAGAGTCTAAAAACGTTGATCAATTTATGACGAGTCATGGGAATTGTAAACCAGATCAGGTTGACTGGTGAAGACATCCCTGCTCAGAGGATTGTTGAGAAAGTCCTCAAAAGTCTTCCAAAGAAATTCGAAATGATTGTTACAGCCATCCTTGAATCCAAGGATCTGTCAAATTTTTCAACAGATGAACTAATGGGCTCTCTATTGACACATGAGACCAGACTACATCTCGAAGATGAGTCAATAGCCAACGCCTTCAAGACTCAATTCTCTTTCAGTAGAGGGAGAGGCAAAGACAGAGGCAAAGGTCACCGAGGAAGAGGGAGAAGTCCAAGTAACAATCACTCAAGTGAAGGTCACAGACATCAGAACCAAAATCAAGATTTCCAGCCTCAAAGAGGCAGAAGGAGAAGATTAAATGATAAATCAAGCATACAATGCTACTACTACAAAAGGTATGGGCACTATGAATCTAAATGCCGAAAGAAGCAAGCAAATCAACACTCGGGCAAAGCACATGTCTCAAATCATGAAGGAGAAACCTCAGATGGTATGTTTCTCTCATGCCACAAGACTGAAGAACAACACAAAGACCTTTGGTTGTTGGACAGTGGATGTAGCAATCACATGACAGGTAACAAAGATTTACTTTGATGCATTGATTCTTCTATTTCATCTGATATTCACTTGGAGATGACTCTTTAGTCAAAGTTCAAGGAAAATGAACTGTACCTATTCTCACTAAACAAAATGTCAAGAAAGACATAAACAATGTCTATTATGTTCCAGATCTGAAACATAATCTGTTAAGTGTAGGACAACTAGTTGAAAATGGCTATAAGGTATTCTTTGAAGGAGCATCATGTAGGATATATGACAAATCTCCCAGCTGAAAATTGATTTCTGAAATCCACATGACTAGATATCGAATGTTTCCCCTATCCCTTAGAACTGCAAATCTAACTCAATCTTATGCACACAGTGCATCCACCCCCAATGAAACTATGATTTGGCATGTAAGATTTGGACATCTACCCTTTCAGAGTCTAAGCCTTCTACAGAAGCACTCCATGGTCAAAGCTCTACCTATCTTCAAAGAGCAAAATTCCCCATGTGAGTCTTGCATTCTTGGAAAACGTAAGAGAACAAGCTTTCCACAGTCCTCCACTCAAGCCAAACAACACCTCGAGTTGGTTCACACTGACCTCTGTGGACCAATGCAAACAAAGTCAATAGGTGATAGCTTTTATTTCCTAACATTTATTGATGACTTTAGCAGGAAAATATGGATCTATTTCCTCAGACACAAGTTTGAAACCTTTGCAAAGTTCAAAGAGTTCAAGGCTAAAGCTAAAAAATAGAGTGGGAAATATGTGAATATTCTCAGGTCAGATGGAGAAGGAGAATATTGTTCAACAGAATTTGCAAATTTCTACAAATCACAAGGCATAATCATGCAAACCACAGCCAGGTATACTCCGCAACTAAATGGAGTGGCTGAGAGGAAAAATCACACTATAATGAACATGGCAAGGAGCCTTCTCAGAGAGAAATGTCTGTCAAATCTATTTTGGGCTAAAGCAGTAGCATGCTCAGTTTATCTCTTGAATAGATCTCCAACCACTAGTGTCAAGATGAAGGTCCCTCAAGAAGCATGGAGTGGGAAAAAACCGAATGTTGCTCATCTTAGGACATTTGGATGTATTGCATTCGCTCACATACCTTCCGAATTAAGGAAGAAATTTGATGATAGAAGTGAGAAATGCATTTTTGTTGGCTACAGTAAGACATCCAAAGCCTACAGACTCTACAATCCGATTTCAAAGAAACACACTCTCAGCAGAGATGTCAAATTTCTTGAAAATCAATTCTAGAGTGAGTCTGAAAATCGTCCTATGGACAGTCAAAATCCATTGTTGCCACTTCCTAAAAACACAGAAAATTCAGGAAAGCAAACACATCAGCCTATCCTTCCAAGATTGCAGGTACAAGGACAGCCTGAAAGTCCTCAGGACAACTCTTCTTCAAGTAGAAATTCATCCTCTGAACTTCAAAATCAGAGAACTCGAAGCTTGAGAGAAATCCATCAGCAGTTGGATGATATTGATCATCACAATCTTTTTGTATTAATGTCATGTCAACATACATCTTTTAAAGAGGCAGCTAAAGAGTCACATTGGGTTCAATCCATGAACCAAGAGATTGACTCCATTGAGAAGAACAAGACATGGGATCTTGTTGATTTTCCCAGACATAAGACAAGTATTGGTGTCAAGTGGGTTTACAAAACTAAACTCAATGAAAAGGGGCAAATTGAAAAACACAAAGCAAGACTTGTTGCCAAAGGATTCTCACAGCAACCAGGCATTGATTATGGTGAAACGTTTGCTCCAATAGCAAGGTTGGACACTGTAAGGACTCTCTTAGCCATAGCAGCTCAACACAAATGGCAAGTATACCAGATGGATGTCAAGTCATCTTTCCTGAATGGTGTCTTAGAAGAGGAGGTCTATGTGGATCAACCACCTGGATTTGAAGTCAAAGACCAGCCAACCAAAGTGTATCAGTTGAAGAAAGCCTTGTATGGCTTAAAGCAAGCTCCAAGAGCTTGGTACAGCAGAATTGGCACTTACCTAATCAAGAGAAGTTTCAGAAGAAGCCAAGATGAGCCAACTCTATACACCAAAACAGATCAGCGAGGTAAAATTTTGATTGTATGTTTATATGTTGATGACATGATATATACTAGAAATCTTAAGTTAACCAGTTTTAAACATGCCATGCAATCTGAGTTTGAGATGACAGATCTTGGGGATTGAGGTTGACCAATCAACCAAAGGGATTTTTGTCTGTTGGCAAAAGTATGCGGCAGACATCATCAAAAGATTCTGCATGGAAGACTCCAATCCAGCAGAAACTCCTATACCCCTAGGCACAAAATTGAGCAAGCAAGATGAAGGCCCTATAGTGGATTCTACCTTGTACAAAAGTTTAGTAGGAAGTTTGTTGTATCTTAAAACAACTAGGCCTGATATTATGTATGCAGCGAGTTTTGTTTCCAAGTTCATGGAATCTCCCAAAGATTCTAATTGGAAGATGGTGAAAAGGATTCTGAGATATGTTGTTGGCACTCTCAATTTTGGCTTATGGTACACTCAGTCTGAATATAATCATCTTTCTGGTTACACTGACAGTGATTTTGCAGGCATCCTAGATGACCGGAAAAGCACCTCAGGATATGCTTTTCACCTGGGCACAAACCTAATTTCTTGGGCATCAAAGAAGCAGCCCATTGCCTCAATATCTTCTGCAGAGGCAGAGTATGTCACTGCTACCTCAACTTCCTGTCACGCTGTGTGGCTGCAAAGACTATTGAATGACATGTCACATACAGAAAAGAAGCCAACTCCTATCTTTTGTGACAATACTTCCACAATTTCCTTATCCAAAAACCATGTTTTTCATAAGAAAAGCAAGCACATTGACACTCTCTTTCACTTCATACGTGAGCTAGTCAATAATGGTGAAATCGCACTTCAATTTTGTGGCTCACGAGATCATCTCGCAGACATTTTTACAAAGCCATTAGGAAAAACCGGTTTTGATTTTCAGAGACAGTACTTGGGCATTATCAATGCTGATGTTTGTAACTGTTGAGTTTAAGAGGGAGTGTTAGTTATAACTGTAACCTCAATAGTATGTGACTGTACACTGCCAGTTGTTCTGGCTAGCTGTATCAATCATTAGAATTTCTTGTTTTGTTTCTTGATTCAGTTGTAATGTTTCTGTGTGTTGAATTTAAAGCAGCTGCAAGAGCCATTTTCCGGAAGGATGGAAAAGACCCTAGCCAAGATCTAGGGCCCCCAGTGCACTCTCGGGGTTCTTGGTCTGGGACCACACAGTCAGTGCCATGGCAAAAGACCCTTGTAAGGGCCCCCAGTAGATGACTGGGGTTCTTGGTCTGGGACCAAGCAGTAAAGATCCCTGAAAGGGCCCCCAGTATATGACTAGGGTTCTTGGTCTGGGACCAAGCAGTGAAAGTCCCTAGATATGTCTAGGGCCCCTGGAAATGTTCCAGGGTACCCATGCCTAGGGCATGGGTTGATCCTTGGTCTTGTACCTTGGTGGATAAGACCCCAGAGATGTTCTGGGGCCACTTGATCTTTGATCAGGTGCTTGTTGGTATATGTCCCTCTTTGAAGGCGGGCATGACCACATGAGGGATGTATCCCATATGCAATGATGATAAAATTAAAAAGGTCACTTTGAAAATGAATGGACAAGTATTGCCACCCAGTCACCCT
>ML919774.1:8317-18591 GCA_009831015.1 Picea engelmannii | reverse complement strand
AATTAAAAAAAGGAATATGGGATAACCAAAACCCTCTAAAAGTCATTCCCAAGAAAATTCATGATGATCTTGACACATTGTTCAATACAAATGACCAATATAAATAGAAGGGAAGAACCATGAGAATTGGTAACCCTAACTATGGATTACCCAATGTATCACAAATAAACTCTTCAACAAAGGAAACAAATTAGGAAATAAGTTACAAACAAAATAATTCCCATTTTGGAAATTCTAGTGATGGAGGGGATGAGAACCCTTTTAAAGGAGATATTGGAAAATCACACACTGCCCCTGTATGACTAAAAAGGAAAATATATGTAATCCAAAAGGGAGGGAAAGAAGTTCTCGAATGTGACATGGAAGTGGACACTGCAATAGGAGAGCTCAACTAGGCCAAGAAAACATTAATTGAGAATAGAGAAATAACCAAAAAACTAGATTTTCAGGAGCCAATAGTCTTCAAGGAAGAATCTCTCTCACTACACCATGTGACCTTAAAAAAAAATTCCAAAAAAAAATTAATTGATAAAATTAATTTGAAAACTAAAAAAAATTCTATGAATTCGAACTCAAAGATTGATATACAAAGAGTGACACCCTCTAAATTCATGAGATTCCATGAAGCAAATGGGGAAGCACCAAAATATTCAATTGATGAAATTGAGAAGGAAAAATATTTTTTCAAAGAAAGGGTAAAGGAATTATAGAATTCCTTGTTTCCAAAGCCCTTATTTGTTGGGCCAATTGATGTCATCCAACCTCTCAATAGTTTGGAATATGTACCAGAACCAAGTTCTATAGTAAGAAGTTCCTTGAGCCTATTGGCTGCTATCAGAAGGTACATTGGAGATAACATCTAGAAGACAATTTATCTAATTATTAAAATATGGGAAATATCTACTAGTTCTATTATAGTCTCTTCAAGGATTCTAAACTTTAAGGGATATATCCAAAAGGACTTGGATAATGATGATAAATTTTATAATGAAGTTGTTGGTATTTCTTTTGCTAAAGTCTCAAACATGAATGATATGTATATAAGAGAGAAGAATCTTCCATTTAGAATTCGACTAAAGCAAATAAATGCAAGTTGGTTGAAAATAATTGAATGTTTAAAGGAACTACCTAATGAATGTGAAATCATAAATACCAAAAGAGGTGATTTATTTTTAAATATTCTTGATTTAACAAAAGAGATGAGGGGCCAACACATAATAATGGATTGAATACTTCTTTTGAAGGATCATCTACAAGGACACTTGGATGCCCTAAAAATTTCTTGGGAAAATAAATTTAATGAATCAACTGAATACTTAGAAGATGATATGAAAAAGTGGTTGATCCATTATGCGAATAAAAATGAAGATGTTGAATATTAATTGCACCAACTAAGTTTTGACTTTAAAGATATTGAGAAGGAATTGTTCAATGCAAAGATTAAACATGAAACAATGGTTTCTCCCATGTTGGAGTGTATCCAACTATGGTTAAAGAATGTGTTGATCAAAATAAATGATCCAAAACAGTAGAAATTAGTTACAACCATTACAAAACCTCCAACCCACTGGCCTATTCAAGAGACATAAAAAACAAGAAAATTTCCCTTTGATATTCCATCATAGTGTTGGAAATATTGTTTTCATTGATTTCAAAGATAGGGGGAGCCTACATATGTCCAATATAAATATTACAAGGGGATCCTACAAACTTCCTAGATAAATATTACAAGCCTACAAATGTCTAAGATAAATATTTCAAGATAGATATTGTTGAAAGTATTATTTTTGGTCAGTTTGGATACCCTATCTTTGAGTGCATTTTTACCCTACATACCTATCTAAAATGGGATCACAATTTATATGGTTGGAAATATTATTCCAATATATTTCCAATGGTATATTGAATTCCCTCTAACCCCCTAGGAATGAGGATATATGAATTTTTTCCTCCAACAACCCAACCAAAAAGTTAAGGTTAGTGTAGGTAGTCTTTATAGGTTGGCCTTGAAAGTGAGGACATAATTCCTATAAATACAGGATACATTTTTTAATTAGTAGTGAAACCAAGAAACAAATTAAGTATAAGGTGCACATAAGTTTTCTAAAGTGTGCTAAAGGTGATTTGGTGTATTTCTAGTGTGCAAGGGAAGTCTAAGGGATTTTGTTGAGGCCTTTCTTGTTCTCAAGGTGCACTATGAAGGATTGAAAGTATGTGATGCTACTGTGTGCACTTTTTTGAGGTTGCGATGTTGCCTTCAATGGATGTTTCCATCATTGTATCTTGTCATCAATGAATTTTGTCGTCAATGACTGTTTCCATTAGTGATTACATTCTGGGAATGATCTTATGAGGCTCCCTAGGGAATGAAGTCTACATTTGAATCTAAAGGAGGATTCTCATCCTTTCGCAATTTTTTATTGACAATGGGGACACCTACTTTGTCCACCTTCTCATGATATTTGGTTAGGTAAACTATATCAGAAGGATTAGTAGTTTTTGCATCCCTTTCTTGCTCCTTGTTGAGACTCTACTCCTTTTCTTTCTTTGTAATGATTATTTCCAATTCTTCTTTTTCTCTTTTCTCTTCTTGAGTTTTCCTCTGTTTTCTATCTTGGTCCTCCTCATCTTTCTTTTGTTCTGATAGGTATTGCTTATTATTTTATTCTTTGTCTATTTTCCTTTTCTCCAACAAGTCTTTCTTTCTTTGTTCTTTCTTGGCCTTTATTCTCTACTCTATTAACAATTGTTGAGTACCATCCTCCTCTAATTTCCTTTTGAGTTCCTCTTGTTGCTTCTTCTACTATTGTTGTTCCCTAGAAATTCATTCTTGTTCTCCCAACGCAACTGGTTGTTATTTTTATACCTTCAACCTTTCTTCTCCTTCTTTTTTTTTTTTTTTTTCGTTTCTCTATTTGAGGCAACTCCTTGTTTTATCAACTTTTATTTCTCTTCTATCGACAGTGAAGTGAAAATAGTCATATTAGGATGGTATTTCATTTTCTCAACCTCCTTCCAATATTGGATGTTTTCAGTAAACAATTATTCCTACCACTTCTCATGAGAATATGTCCAGTTAAGGGATACTTTATTTGCATTCTTAAGAACTAATAGTTTATGATCGTGCTTACTGAATATCCCATTCATAAACCTATATTCCATCTAAATATGGCCTTATTGTTTTACATTCTTTGTGTCCCTCATTATGTAATTTCCTACATGGAAACAATAATGGGTGAATATTATCTTTTTTTCCTTAACCAATGATCCAGGTGGATATCGGTGGCCACCCACCTATTCCATGAGCTCGAAAAATAGTTTTCCATCTTGCCAATTTTTTGGAATTTTTTCGGGTTCCAAACTTATGGGGCCATTTTGAGGAACTAAATGACGTTTTTTGGGGATTTGGGGCCCAAGTGAATACCAGAAATGTAAGTCGGTTCTAGTCAAAAATTGTTCTTCTCGATTAGAGCTTTCCAACAGTGTCTCAAGCACCCCAAATGGAGATCGTATGCAAAATTTATGCCCATGAGAAGTTGACGTATCAACTACCCCCATCGAGGACCACAAACCTTTTGGATTTTCATCTTCCGGGGTTAGGGTTTTGGATTTTACCTATGTTAAAAAGGCCTTTGGAGCCTCATTGTAACAATTATTTTCTTGCGAATGCAAGTGTCCATCACATCTCTTCTCAGAGATAAGTTGACACCATTCTAGTGAGTCTTTCACTCTGTATTTTTACAGTCTTTGTACATTTTTGCTCATTAATAGAAAATTGTGTATTACTGTATCTTTGTTTTTATGTTTTCATATCTAATACTTTTTTGTTATATTATTGGATATTTGAGATATCTCTGTACATTTCTTTATTATATCTCCACTCTCATTCTGTGTCTAAAATAATATGGATTAGTGGTATCAGAGCATGCTGCTCTTGTTCAGTTTTTTTCAGTGCATGTCCCCAACGAGGTCTTAGTATAGAAAGTTGGGTCTCGATATTGTCTCTATTGAAGACAATCTCTCTCACACTCCCAAGAAACCCTCCATGGAAGACAAAAAGAAAAACAACTGAGCAGACAATTCTATTGATCTGTTGCTTGAGCAAGCTCACATGTGATAGAGGGATGAAATGATGGATAATATTTCCCAAATCCTTCAACCCCTGTCGATAGCAATAGGTGCATATTCATCAAACAACCACTTTGGAAGAACCTCACCTTTTAAGGTATAGGTTAATTTTGATATTCCCGTATTTGAAGATCAGATAGATGGGGATGCCCTAGACAAATGGTTAAATCTGCTAGAAGATTATTTTTCTATTCACCTTTTTTCTGATAGGGAAAAGATCACCTTCGCACTCCTTAAATCTCTCCCCCGTGTCAAACATTGGTGGGAAAATTACTGGGAGAAAAGTTTCATAGAAGAGTCTAGAATATATGGGGTCAATCCCACTTGGGATTTTTTTGTGGATGCGGTAAAGGAACAATATTACCCTGTTGGAAACGATGAGGACCAATATATGAGATGGACCACACCATGATAAGAGAGGGTCCAAGTAGTTCCATATTTCACCAATACCTTCCATACCTTTCACACCAAACTGAGTATCAAAGACTCTGAATGACATTTGGTTCTAAAATACCATGGGGCTCTACACAAATACATCCAAACTGAAATGGATTTTCTGGACATCTCATCACTCAATGTTTCTTATCGATATGTTATTAAAATCGAGCAGAAATTTAAGCACCGGAACAAATAGGAGTTTGGGTCTACAAATATGCAACAACCAAAGTATGATAATGACATCCCTAACAAATAGTCTCCCGAAAACTAGTCCAAGCCATAGGAAAAGAAGGGTCACGGGAAGAAAAAAGAAGGACACCAAAAATTGGTGTGATTTCCATAAAATCCCCTAGCACAACACCAATGAATGTCTCTCAAAACATCCATTGGTGGTCAATATCAAATACAAGAAGCCAAACCCTAATTTAGAATCCGATTATGAAAATACTAGTAAAATACATATCATCGATGCAGACCCCACTGATATTTTCGTGACCGCAACAATTCAACTAGAAGAACCAACAGATCTATAAGAGGGGGAGTGCCTTTTTCATTCACATATGTGGGTGAAGGGGACCTCGCTGCATTTTATTGTTGATAGAGAAATCCAAAAGAACCTCATCTCAACAGAGGTCATCAAACAATTGGGATTTTTGACAACACCACAACCACAACCATACAACATCGGGTGGCTTCGCTAGGGACAAGATCTTCATGTCAGCCAGTAGTGTCAATTTTCATATGACATCTAGCCCTTGAAGGATGAGGTATTATGTGATGTTTCCCCACTGGATGTCTGTGATGTTATCTTAGGCTATCCATATATGTGGAAATGACATGTTGTTTATGAGTCTCAACCCCGTAGTGTCATTTTTTCTCTGGGGGGTCATCTCTACAAAATGCCAGAGGTAGTTTTAACTATTGTTCCACCTAAACGATGTCGCAAGGTAGTATCTCATACTACAAAATTTAGCTTCTTCACAATCTGTTCAAAATGGGAATAGAAGGATGTTGTAACCACTACAGCCTCGGCCCAAGCACCTTCTATCCAGCAGAAGTAGGTCAACAAGATTGTAGCAAAATGCAAAGATTCCTTCTGCACATAGTCATCTTAGGTAGCCCAACTAGTTGAACTGATTCAACCCCGCTAGTAACAAGTTTGTGACAACCTTCCACAATCTAAGCAATGCGATGTCTCTAGCAAGGCAAGCAGTTCACCAAGATTCAGATTCAACAATCGCTTTCCCCTCTCCCCCGGGAATTCAATGAAATGGAGACTATTTCTTCCTAAGGAGGGAGGATTTATCCAGGTGGATATCATTGTCCACCCACCTATTCCATGGGCTCGAAAATAATTTTTCCATCTTGGCATTTTTTCAACAGTTTTTTCGGGTTCCAAACTTCGGGGGCTGTTTTGAGGCCCTAAACGACATTTTTGGGGGATTTGGGCCCAGGTGAATGCCAAAGACACTTACTTGGGCCAGTCAAATATCATTCTTCTCGGTTATACCTTTCCAACGGTGTATAGAGCGCCCCAAACAAAGATCGTATGAAAAACTTGCACCCCAGGGAAGTTGACGTATCAACTACCGCCATCGGGGCCCGCAAACCGTTTGGATTTTCATCTTCTCGGGGTTAGGGTTTTGGATTTTGATTATGTTAAAAATGCCTTTTGAGCCTCATTGTAAAAATCATCTTCTTTCAAATGTGAGTAGCCATCACATCTCTTCTCAGAGATAAGATGCCATCATTCTAGCGAGTCTTTCACTCTATATTTTTATAGTCTTTGTACATTTTCGCTCATTAATAGAAAATTGTGTATTACTTTATCTTTGTGTTTATGGTTTCATCTCTGATAAATTTATGTTATATTATTGGATATCTAAGATATATCTGTACATTTATTTATTATATCTCCGCTCTCATTTTGTGTCGAAAATAATTCGGATCAACCAATATGGCATTGAATGCCTGCATGATGAGATAATAGTAGATTTCTCTAGCTACAATCTTGTGAGGAACATAAATAGGAAGTATATGAAGTGGATTGGTGGCTCCATAGATGCGAATATATGTGTTTTTATCCTCTAGATACTAGTTATCAATGTAAGCCAACACTTTCTTGTCTTGTTTGGATAATCTAGGACTCTTTCCCATATATGAGGAAGTATATTCGAGCCATGAAGAAGTCACAGATTTGAGCACAATACCTCTTATATTTTATTTCCCATAACATATTGAAGTAGAAATCTATGGGTGGCTTAGATATTTTTCGTCTATGTGACAATCCTAGAAAAGTGTTGCAAGAACATAATACTAAAGTAAGAAAGATACCATGTGAAATGCTAGGGAATCACCTAGTTGAGGTTTTTTTGCTTGACCAATAATAATGTCGATTCATTTGGATATGATGGCCCCCCAATTAAAAATCCTTCCTAACATAGAAACATAGTATGCCAAAGGAAACCAAGCTTCAGAACATTGAGAGAAATCTCTCTCTCCATATAATCTTCACAATAAAATCATCAAGTACATATATGGCTCCCTCAACCCTATAATGGGATATCTTCCTGATGACCTATTGAATAATTTTGTATCCTCCTTCCACCAGGATATGCACCTAGCTATTGATATGTTATTGAAGTTACAGGATATGGTAATGGACTTCATCTAGATACCTTTGTAGTTCCCTAGGATATTATTGGTATCATACTTCTAGTAGAGGGATAATACAAATTCCTTATTAAGGGATTCTTCAGGTTTAGGGAAATTGTAGTATCTGTTAACATTCTATGGGAGAAATGATCCAATACATTCCCCTTTGTCATTATTAATATTGCAGTTTTGACAACTAGTGTGAATGATAACCCATTCCATTAATTCCACACATGGGAAAATAGGTTCCTTGGTTGCAACTAAGTGTAATATAGAGTATCTAATAAATGGTAAAATTGCATCATCAACCATTCTAAGATCTATATTACTATGAGGAGTTGACTCTATATAGTTTTGATCTTTGAATTTAATGAATAAATCATTCGAGGTAGGGATTGGTACTTGTGTAGTGGCACCACTTCCCATGTATGACTTTGTATCCTATTATAATGGCACCTTTGTGGATACCTTCTTCCATGGGAGTTTGATGAGCTTGAATCCATGGATAGAAGATTCTTTTTCTTTGCATCCTTCTTGCACTTCTTCAAGTTTGACTATGGATGTAGTTTCTATTACTTTTCCACCGTGTTTCCATCAATATTGAAATGGTTACAATGGTTTATAAGATCATTTCACTGATGTGTAGTGGATTTTGTCTTGTTATCATTTCCCCCTTTCCACTTCTTCTTCCCCTCCTTGGAAGCTTGTCAGTGCTCTTTCTGCTTGAAACCACATGGATTCCCTTTCTTATGGCATGTGTTTTCTAGGTATTGTTCCTATACACATGTATCATCCACTCTCCTTGGCTTAAAAAGAGTCACTTGATTTTGTAAATGGCTATGTAGACCCCCATGTATTTGAGGATTACATCTAGGATCTTGGGAGAGATTCCCAACATGATGGCCATCTTTTTGAACTTGGTAGTGTACTCTTGTACACTCTTCCCTTACTTATACCTAAAGTAGCCCCACCATATCCATAAGTCCTCTACATACCCAATAGGGTATATTTGGGAATTGACGATTGTTTTGAAGTCCTCCAACATAGTTATTGGAAGATCACCCTCCAGCTTAAGTGTTTCCATATGGATTTCCCACCAAGTTAAAGCATGGCCTTATAACTTTAGTCTACCAAATGATATCTTTTTATCTTCATCTATAAGGTGAAAACTGAAATAAAATTCTATTTTATACAACCAATGATTCAGTTTTAATGCATCAATTTCACCTTGGTACGTGGATTTATGTCCACTTTTTCTTCCATCTTGAATAAAGTATGTGAAGGGTTTATGGTACTAGAACTTGAATTCTCTTTCTTGGCTTCTTTCCACCACTACATTTTTGGGTCTTTCTTATGTTGGCATGTTTATAGGCAGAGTGTGCTTGTCATTGATGGAAAGAACATCATCGATGATGGCATGTCTACAGGCAAGAACAACAGCAATGATGGCATGATTACTGGCAATGACGATGGCATGTCTATAGGAAAGAAAAAAAGAAATGATGGCATGATTACTGGTAGAGTGTACAATCAAATCTCAGGAGGAATAACACAGAGTTGCACACAGAGTGCAAGTATGCGTCAGGGCCAAGGTTAATTCCATTACCAAATCTCAGGAGAGACAATGTTCTCAGAAACACAGATGAGACCCAAAATCATCAGGATTCGCATAACCTTTGAAACTTAGAAATTCTTCCAAGTCAAGAGGATGTGAAAGCTTAGGAGGGGGAGTGAAAGTGGTCGTCAGATCACCGATATTGAATACCCTATGTCCGTTAGATCATAGTCCACTAACCAAAGGAAGCGTAGAGGAGAAGTACATATCTGATTCATTGGATCTGAGTGCAGAGGAGAAGTACAAATCTGATTCGTTGGATCTGAGCGTCGAGGACCAAGAGTCATCGAATCCAGTATAACTGTGAAGAGGATAATGGCCGAGATCCATCCTCCAACTCCGTGAAATGTGAAGTCACGATGAGAACTGAGCCATTGGATCTAGAGGACACGTGGCAAGAGATCAACATTTCACTGACTGAAAAGTCAAAGGTAAGAGTTGTAGGAAATCGTGATGTCCGGGTTCGTGATTTTATCTAGACCATTAGATCATGGGAGTTGTGAGCCATTGATTTGGAGCAGGTTTCAGAAAATTAGAAGTCGGAAGAAGGGAGGTGAGTAGTCCTCCAACTTTGCGAAACACAAAGTCTCGATAAGATCTGGACCATTAGATCACCAAGGATTGTGGGTCATTGATCTAGAGTATTTTGAATATCAGGAGTTGGAAGAGTTAGGGTTGGCTCACGTTCAAACACCTGACATGTGAGGTTACGATTTGATCATAGCCATCGATCAAAGGGTGATCCGGATTATTTTTGGCACGAAATGAGAGCGGAGATATAATAAAGAAATGCACAGAGATATCGCGTATATCCAGTAATATAATAGAAATATATCAGAGATGCAAACATAAACACAGAGATACAGTAATACACGATTTCTATTAATGAAAGAAATGTACATAGACTATAAAAATACAGAGTGAAAGACTCGCTAGAATGGTGGCAGCTTATCTCTGAGAAGAGATGTGACGGCTACTCGCATTCGCAAGAAGATGGTTACAATGAGGCCCTGGAGGCCTTTTTACAATAATCGAGAATGCCAAAAGAACTAGACATCCAAAAACCTAACCCTAGGAGATGAAGCGCCAAAAGTCATGTGGGCCCCGTTTGGGTAAGTTGGTGCATCAACTTCCCGGGGTCGTAACTTTTGCATACGATCTCCGTTTTAGGCGTGTGATAGCTCGTTGGAAAGGTATCATCGAGGAGATTCATTTTTGGGGCTCAATAATCCCTTTGGCTATCATTGAGAACCTTGATCTCAAAAAAACTTCATTTAGGCCCTCAAAATGGCCCCGGAAGTGAAAACCTGCTAAAAATAGTAAATTGCCAAAATGGATAGAAAACTGTTTTGAGCCATTTGGAAAAGGTGGGTGGCCCCCGATATCCACCTGGATCAATCCTCCCTCCTTAGGAAGCAATGGTCTCCATTGCGTTGAG
>WSFP011588829.1:0-10274 GCA_009831015.1 Picea engelmannii | reverse complement strand
ATCGGTATCTCAAAAAATATACAATGAAAAAATTTGAAAAAAATATATTCATAATCCTTAAACTGTTCTTTTCAAAAGGGTATATTTATATTTTAGTTTTACGTAAAAATTAAGATAGATACGAGGTGTAGAAAAACATGTATTTAAACTCTGCAATGTTTTCAGCTTGGTCAACTTCAAAAAATTCTAGAAAATATAATATTCATCCGTTAAATTCAAAATAATAGTCATAATAAAATAGACTCTCTGTAGATTGTTGCAGTATATTTTGTTTCTTCAAAACATAAGTTTAATAATATATACATTGTTGTATAAATAAGTAACTCATTATCATTTATTTCGTGTTTAAGAAACATACTGTTAAACAATTGTCAAATTGACATATCAAATCGTGATAAAAAAAATTGAAAAATAGTCATTGGAAAGCTAACACAATTCTTCACAAGTTTTGTTTTTACTGTAAAGTGAAATTCTAAATAAAAAAAATACTTTTGTATGCCGGAAGTTGAAGAAATTGTGAAAATACAGTTTTTTTTGTCATAAAACAAGCAAAAGTGTAACCCACCTTCATGATTTTACCCATATGAATATATCAACAACACGGCTCCACATTCTTCAAATGTTATTTTCAAAAGGATTCATTTGAAAGTAGATAAAATCTGTGTGATAGATTTTTGAAGAAGTTTGAGGATGGAATTTATAAATACACCAAGCATTCACATAGAGCTCTATGACAAGACCTACAATTCAAATGATCCCGTGAAGTGTTTCCACCAGGGACAATTTTGTCTATAGTTGATTTTGCAGAGAATTACATATTCGATGCACAAAAAGAAATACAAAGTAAATATTATCATTCTGATTAAGTCACTATATGTTTCCACATTCTATATAGACATGCTCAACAGAGTCTTGATAACATAGAAAGAAACAACGACAATCGACATGTTATTAAAGAATATCACTTTTATATAAGTGATGATCGAGCACACGACACACATTATGTACAACATTGTTTTGATATATTTTATGATTCATTGAAAGAATGCAGAATCATATTCAATTGACATTGGATATGGTCAGAAGGGTGTGCAGGTCAGTTCAAAACTTCACAATCATTCTATTGGTTGTGTCGTCTTCATAAAAAATCAAACATTTTACATTGTTGAAATTTTTTTGAGACTGGTCATGAAAAATGAGAGCACGACGGTGTAGGGGCATGTGTAAAACGAACACTTCGAAGGTATCAGATGAACCCTCATGCCGATTGATTTGAATCTGCTAATCAAGTTGTTGAATGGTGCAAAATGGTGCTAAGCCATGAAAATAATCTGTCAAGGGATGTGCGTAGGTGTGTCTATATATACATGTTACACATGTACATATGATACTTTTATTCACGTGTTCAAATTTATATTCAATCTTAAGTCATTTTCTTGAGAGATTTCAAGTTAACAAGTTCTTGTCTTGTGTAGGTTTTTTTGGTATGTTGGAATTCAAGATGTAAATAGATAATCCCATATGAAGCCGGTACAATACACAGAACATGAAAAATGCATTTAGTTAAAACAAAACTCTATCAAAATGTGTTTGCATTTTATAGAATAAACGAGTCTTGTTTTTGTTTAGTTTGCATAGAAGACACAAAATCCATAGACATTTGCGAAAACGAAAATGTAGAATGTGTTAAAGCTTGGAGACATACCGAACTTAATATAAAAGGGAAAATGCCACTTGCAAACTTAGAGGAGACGGAATCAAATGAAACTATAGTGTCAGTTGATGACGATAGAGTTTCTGATCTTGTTAGAGAAGGTAATTTTCATGTTTAAATTTTTTCAAATAACTTGTAGATGTACTTGTGTGATCATCTAACACGAACTATTTGTTGTCCAATATATCCAATTATTTGCAGGTGATGTTTTTGCCGTCATCGCACTTGTAGACAAAACTGAAAACATGAAATATTATTTGATGCGATGCACAAAACAAAAGATGAGGTTATTAGAAGATTTCGATGATAACGGTTTTATATATGAAAGGGGATCCATTGTATTGAAATGATATTTTTTTCAAGAAACTCATCAAACCGATACTCATGTTCACTTTCAAGACTACTAGTCAGATGTCACGAGTTGTCAATATAGTCATTTGGTATGTGCAACGCGCATAAAGTTAATAGAAGTTCAATAATAATAATAAAAAAAGTTAGAAAATGGAAAATGTCTAAAGCCGATCATGAACGAATAATTGAAGATAGAATACCATTACAATTTCTTTAAACAAGTGACATGTACATTCCAGAATTTATATTTTGCATTGAAAGTACACGTATTTATGAATATCTAGGATTCTAGAATCATTTCCAGTTTAGTTTACTTTCATGGTCCATTCAATTAAGAAAAAAATTGTTTTTGATGAATTATAAAGTTTACCAAACTTTATTTACAATTTCAGGGAAGAACCTATAGATTGTATCTAGGGAACCTAAATTGACCTATACTTTGGATGATTATACTTTAATCCTACAAATTATCCAAATCATATACACAAATCCTTTAATGCATGTAACCAATTTACTACATATAGGATAAGGAACCATCATTCCATGATGAATTTCATTGTCTGTTTTCAATGAGAAGGAACCGATATATTTTGATAGAAGAGAGCTCCTTTGGAATCCAAGGATCCTGTAGATGTGAGTCTGTACAACATAAGTAGTGTGAAAGAAAAAATACTGAGACTAAGCCTTGGCTTCTCTGGATGTAGACTGAGCATACCGAGGGATTTAGACATATCCAATTTTAAGAGCATATCGAGGGTTTTGGAAATTTTTAGAGATTGGATGACCATGTGGAAAGGATAACCCAATCCAATATTTGTCTCTCCTCCACATAGATGACTTTAGTGATGATTCCGTAGACTAGGTTACAAAGGGAAATTAGGCAAAATTTGTTGGGGTTTTCCACCTTGTCTTCCTTCGAGTTGAAGGTGAGAAAGGTTATATTTAGATCTAGGATAAAATTGGAGTGAAGGTGAAAGTCTTATACTAAGGTCCATGTGTCCCAAGAGATCAAGTCTTGAAGCCACCTGGTTTTGGCCTCTTCTACAGTTGTTCTAGGTGTGGATGTCATTGATGGTTGAGGGAGTGTATGGTATCAAGACAGGATTGAGAGTCATGGTTGAGCCTTCTCATGCCTCTTTTATTTCCGTTCAGAGAGGTAATTATGTTGAAGTATCCACCAATAAGCCAATGATCATTATTGATGATGGGGTTGCATAAATTGAATGGAGTCAAGAAAATGAAGCTTGTCAGGGATAGATTTGGGGCCATAACAATTAGTGAGAAAATGTGTTTGATATGACCATACAAGTTGGAAGGGAGCTTTGAGGAAGCACTTGGTGGTAAATGACAAAGTTATTTTAACAGGGTTCTAGATAAGGGCAAGGCCTCCTGCTACTTCGTGTGCATATAAGGCCATAGCTTGGGGTCCCTGCTAGATGCAAGAGGAAAGGGTTTGAAGAAGGACTTGGATGCATTTAGTTTCTTGTCTCAATACTATAAAGAGATTTTCCTAGAGAATTATCTGACTAGGAAGATCGTGCCTAGTTTTACCATTAAGGCCTTTGATATTCCAAGAGATGACCTTCATGAGGAATGTGGGGGGTTGGGTAGGAACTTGTCTTTCATCAAGGTAAGGCCGCCTGAGCTAACCAAAAACTCTCCCAGATATTTAAGAAGTTGTTTGCTTCTTTGTCGACCTCTTTTTATTTTTCTTTAGGTTTTTTAGGTTGAGAAAAAGAAGAGGATTTAATTCTTGTAGAAGGAACAAAGGGAATACCTTTTATTTTTTTTGTTGGGTTGCTATGAATTTTATTATGAACCAGTGAGTCCTTCAAAAGCTGAGCCTATTGCTCAATGATTGAATTCAAGTCTTGTTGCTAGTAGGAAGAATAAATGGACTTTAGGTCGAGATCCCCAAGGTCCATTTCCTTTCCATGATATGAGTCAAGTTACTCCGATGTGTCCTCGTACATGTCTTCTTCGCCTTCTTGATTGATTGCGGATTAGCTTAGCTTATTACCATTGATTTTGTATTAGATTAGCTTATTACCATTGATTGTGGATTACTTGAATATGGAAATTAGTACAAAACTAACTATGAATACAACTTCCTGATATGAGTAATGTATCTTATTATGAACTATTGATTACACTGGTTTGAATCTCTCATTGTGTAGTAGCCAGTGATACTGCTTCCCATTAATTCCTTAACATTCCATACTGTGAATCTCATCATGGTACCAGAACAACGATCACTATAAGGAAGTAAGTCCATTGGATAGGGATACTACTAACCTCTGCCCTATTTGTCCAGTTACAGTTAAAGGTTGGTGTATGAGCTATAACATAGGGTCATGAAGCAAATGACATGACTGTTAACTACAAAGGGAAATATATAATAAGAACTAAAGGCGATAGCTTAACCTGTAATACAAGGGGAATATATCCATTCGATTACTACGACATCAATAATACAAGAACAACTTAGCTTAAGGTTCAACAAGGTTATATCATGTTACCTATTTACCATAATCAATATGTATTGTGATATTAATCTTATCTCTTATTAACTACATGGAATATCACTAGAAAACAATGGTAATGCTTCTATGATTCAGGTAGTCTATGATTATTGTATGTTCACTAGTATGTACACTATAACTAGGAGTGATGCCCAACTTATATACAATATATGTCATGTTATATTAGTAATCTAACACATATGATAAGATGTATACCATTGTATATATATGTAATATGGATCTGTATTAACTAATGGTAATGATTCTATGATTCAGGTAGTTTATGATTAAGATATGTTCACTAGTATATTCACTATAACTAGGAGTGATGCCCAACTTAGCTCCAAGTAATGCGAATGATTCGAGGAATTACAATGGAATCGGATTAGACATAGGATAGTTAAAGCTCATAAGATAACATAAGCAGAGGCTTAACATATATTATATGTGAGCTAGCTAACATATATATTATATGCACAAGATAGCTCACATATATATATTATATGTGAGCTAGCTCTCTCTCTCTCTCTCTCACACACAGACACACACACACACATATATATGTGTGTGTGTGAGCTAAATATTTAATTAACCCAAATATAAATTTTATTTTAAATCATATTTCCCAATAAAAAAATTAAATTTCAGATAAAAAATGTTATAAACCATAATTATACATTGACTATAAACAACAATTCCAAAATAATATAGTAAAAATATATTCTAACATTTATATTATAAAAAACTATTCTAACATTTATAATAATTTGGGTAAGTGCATCTATGATATCACTGTGAAAGGGTGCAAAGACAAACTTAGGAAGATTCTCCTAGGTCAAGTTCACAAGAGTTGTTGAAACGTTTGACTTTCTAAACATAGATGCAAATTCAGATTGCATTTTTTATTTTCTCGAATGAAGATGCAAGTTCAAATTGCATTTTTTATTTTCTTGAATGAAGATGCAAGTTCAAATTGCATTTCTGCTATGAACTTTCCATTGTGTTCTTATCAGTTTTCTTGGGTATCATTAATTCTATTCCATTTCTGAGTCTTCATACTTTTCAGCCCGTCTTTGTTGAAAGGAAGCTAGCTTGATTTTTGGAGGAATCGTAATTGGTATCTCAATTCATGGCATTGAAGTTAGACATTTGGATTTAAAATAATATTTCTTATCATTTTGTAAATGAGACATTGACATGAAATGTTCACTGCTTGTGTCTTTTTGTTACAGTGCAAAGTACTGTAACATATTTTAGTTGTGGGAAAAATTACAGTGAACATTTTCCCCGTGTTTCAAGGTTTATTTCTATCTTTTGTACGTGATATTTTATAGATTTTAAAATTGTTCTTTCTTCTAGCTTTGTAAATGAGGCTTTGACATGAAATATTGACGTCTTTTATCAGTTTCTCTATCAATGCAAAGTGACTGAACTACATATTTTGGTGTATCTATTCTGGAGGTTGAGGGAATGACTACAGTGAATATACTTCCTACAAGCATTGGAACATAGATTGGAATAGGAAGTTCATTGAATACAGGGCATAATGGTATATTTTGAAATGATTTAGACGACACTGAAGGATAAGTGGAATAATGTAAGTCTTATTTGCAAAGTCTCATTTTAGAAGCTTCTGCATAATTTCAGTGCTTTCCTATAGAAGGACTACCATTTTGTGCTATTGGTATCTATTTGATCTGGCTACAACATGATTGTATATTGCTCAGTTTTGTAGTATACTCCCATAGTAATGAGGTATTTGATATTAATATGACCATAAACATTTCAGAAACATAAATGTGAAGAGAAACAATCATCAAGTGTCTTCCTCGGCCTCAAAGAACACACCATTATCAATGATTGAATATGACAAAGAATGATCATCTTTGAATTCGGCAAGATGATCAATTTACTTTTAACAATATTTTAACAATGTTATTATCATATATATACTCTTTTACCAAAATGTGACATTTGATTCTATTATATCAAAAGATTATGAGGGTGGGGTTTGATAAAATTCTCAAACTAGAGCTTTTTACAACTCTCGGTTGATATTTTGTTGTCAAATGAATTCATTTTTTTTAAAACTCTTGGTTAAAATAATTCTAGAGAGAGATTTTAGTCAACTAGAACTTACAAAATTGCAGGACTCTTAGGAACCTTAAAATTCAATAAGGGTGGACGAGCTAGAAATTTTGAAGATAATATATCAGAAGTACTACTAATAGATTCATCTACTACTCCATTTTGTAATGATATAATAATTTCTATTTATTAATAATTTGCATCTAAAATTTATTACTTAAGAAATTCAGTGTTCTCAAAATCATTTGAAATGAAAATTCAACATTATCAAAATGAATGCATTTTTTTTCTCTATGTTCTTCAAATGGGTATTTTTAGTTTTTTTTTGGGAATAATCACATCAAAAATAAAAATGGTGTCCATGAAAATGTGTAAATACAATGTCACTTTTTTATATTACTCTATTTTGATAAACAATAAAAAGATAATGCATAAATCCAAAATATACAAAATATGGTGCATGTACTAGTGCAATCCATGTAGATTGTGAGCATATTTTTTACTTCAAATGAATATCCATCACTAAAAGGGTTACTCAATATCTTTACCTATAGGTCATTAGACTATCTAGGTCATTAAAAAGGTAGAAACCCACTTAGGTTAAACTCATTATCTTTACCTATAGGCCATTAGACTATAGGTCATTAAAAAAAGTATATGTATTTAATAAACAACAAATTCATCTCACTATATGTCATTAAAAAAATATGAGGTGCAAGGGTAAGAGAATTCTGTGTAAATCTTGTTTTTATATCAAAATGAATTTCTTAAGAGTTTAGAGAGGGTTAAGGTTGAAGAAACATAAAATAGATCTGTTTGAAACAATTAATATATCTATTTTTTCTAGTTAATTACGTCGATAGGCGCCCCCTATTGGAATCGATGGTTTAATGAGTCTTTTAATCACAAATTCCAATCTTATGGTCTACAATGAAAGATCCTGGCATATTCTTCGTCGTTCACTCAAATAAATGAATAGGATTTAATGTTCTTAACTTCCTTGCATTTATGAATGCGTCCGTTTCCTTGTTTACTTTTTCACATTTACTTAATCTGATTAAAAAATTACTGCACTACCCATTGATTGCCACGTTTAATAATTAATTTGTATAATCAACCTCATTGCCACATTCCAGTAATTAGCAGGGACCAAACATTTATGGATGTGAAGGGTTTCAATGTTTGGCATTACTCTGGTGCTTCGCCGTTCCACTTCTGTAACTCTGGTGCTCCGCCGTTCCAATTCTCCTCCTGCATGTCAGTTAAAGCGGGCGGAAAATCAAAGTAGTGTTATTAATAGGAATAGAAAAGAGGTCGGCGGGAGGGTTATGAGCAAACAAAATGAAGAAGCTGTTGCAGATCTGAGGGACGACGCATATGGAAATTGCAATATAGTATTTACAGCTGCGCCCTGCGCTTTTGATGTTTTTCATATATTTCTCTGAGCCCTGCGCTTTTGATGTTTTTCATGGACACGACGATGAATCAATGGATGCGTTTTAGTGTTTCTAGCAATGAGTATTTCCTTTGCATATTTCAGAACTGACTTCAGATACATTTCTCTGAGCACTGGGTTTTTGATGCTTTTCATGGACACGACGATGAATCAATGGTCGTGTTTTAGTGTTTCTAGCAATGACGATTTTCTTTGCATATTTCAGGCCTGTTAATGTTTTTTTTTCTTCATCATAAGCTTATTCACATATATATTTTTATGGATGTCGAGAGTAATGTTAAACTTTACAGTTATTAAAGCGCTCATAAGATTTTATAAATCTCGATCATTTCAACTTCGAAGCCGAGAAGGGAGTCCGATCCATTCCTTTAAATTGTCTTGGCAATAAGAGTAGATTGGCTTCATGCAAATGTTGAATGTTGCTGCAACTGTAATACATAAACAAATACACTATTGAGATGACTTTATTTTCTTGGAATTGAAATATTTAAGTACACATTACCAACTGATATTTTTTTTGCTACAAGCTACAAGCGGGAATAGATTAAGGCTTAATGGGAATAGTTTCAGGCTTAACATACCATACTATGCGCCATGACTAAACTTTCATTTAATATGCCTCTTAGGTTTCATGCAATAAGACAGGTAGAAATTTATAAATGGGTTGAATGATTAAGTGTACATATTTTATTACCACCAGATCTAACATGCATGCTTCTTAGGGCTTCTTGCCAGGGTTTCTTGCCATTAGGGTTCCATGCAATAAGACTTGTAGGGTTTCATGCAATAAGAAAAGTAGAAATTTATAAACTGATTGAATGAGATTTGCCCCTATTTTATTACCACGAAGTTGATTAATATATTAATACTTAAAACATTAGTTGTTATTTAAGAAAAGTAGGAATTTATAAACTGATTGAATGAGGATTGCCTCTATTTTATTACCACTAGGTTGATTAATATATTAATACTTAATACATTAGGTGTTATTTAAGAAAAGTAGAAATTTATAAAGTGATTGAATGAGGACTGCCCCTATTTTATTACCACGGTGTTATTTAAGAAAAGTAGGAATTTATAAACTGATTGAATGAGGATTGCCCTATTTTATTAAGTGTTATTTAGCTTACATCAATGTAAGCAATTCAGTTGGACTTATCAAAAGTTTTAGCTTTCTATATTACTATGCCCAATAGATTGAAATTTTTGGTTCTTGCAACTCTACAAAGAGCTCAAATCAAAGCTTCATTTAAGATATTTGAAAAAAAAACAACGCATTGAAAAAAATGTTCTCGAGAGGAAAAACCTATTAATTGCATTTAATGAAATTCCTCCACATTCAACTTTTATTTTTAAATATTTAGAGTTTTCTGAGTTGAGTTTCAACAAATGCTTGTTACACAATATAATGAATATATATTAATAATTAATATATGATGGATATATATTAATAATGGATATATATTAATTGCATTTAATGAAATTCCTCCACATTCAACTTTATTTTTTAAATATTTAGAGTTTTCTGAGTTGAGTTTCAACAAATGCTTGTTACACAATATGATGGATATATATTAATCATCATATATTAATAATTCTAATCTTCAAAATAATACTATTAATAATCTTAAAAGTAAGTAATATTCATAAATACTAACCTTGATAATTTATTAACATTAATATTTAATCATCATATATTAATAATTTTAATCTTCAAAGTAATATTATTAATAATCTTAAAAGTAAAGTAATATTGTTAATGTTTAAATGTAATATATTATTAATGTTTAAAGCTAAAGTAATATTAATGTAAACAAATAATGTTATATTATTAATGTATTAATTTTATAATGTGATAATATACTATTAATGTAAAACTCATTAATAGTAATGAATAAATATATAAATTTATCAATAAAATAATAAATAAATATAGAATAATATAGCAATAACAAGTTAATAACAATCAATAAATATAGTAATCTAGCAATAAAGTCATGAATAAATATAGAATAATATAGTAGCAAAGAAGTAATAAATAAATATAGAATAACATAGTAATACTAGGTTTTACTATTTATCCAAAGTAATAAATACATTACCTAACTCATTATTATAAAGGATGAAGAGACATCGGTATGTA
>WSFP011588822.1:0-10275 GCA_009831015.1 Picea engelmannii | reverse complement strand
ACTTTGGTCATATTATCTTAAAGGAGGGAGTCAAGGTAGATCCTAAGTTCTAACAAAATAAAGGCAATAAAAAATGTCCAATACCATGTCTAAATTGAGAGGGTTTGGGGATTTAACAAGGTATTACTAGAGTTTTATAAAGAACCATGCTCAATTGGTAGCACCACTCTCAAATATATTAAATACAAAATCATTTAAGTGGAAAAAAAGAAAAATAACTTTTTGAGTCATTGAAGAAAAATAAATTTCTGACACTGGTGTGGAGAATTCTAGATTTATCAAAAAAAAAAATGTTATAGAATGTGATGCTTCATGTTTAGGATGTGGAGCCATATTGATGCAAGAAGGGCATCCAATAACATTTGAGAGTCAAAAGCTCAACAAAATAGAAAGTCTGAAATCAACTTACGATAAAGAGATGCTTGTTATTATACATGCATTACCAAAATGGTGTAAACATCTTCTAGGAATCATGTTCTTGAGACATACTAACCACAATAGTATTCAATACATATTATAACAAAACACATTGTCTACAGAACAACGAAAGGGGATAGAGAAAATTGCCACCTTCAATATGGAGATATTATATAAAATGGGGAAGGACAACATAGTAGAATGCACTATCACAAAAGGATGAAATCTTATGCAATAGAGGTGGTACCAAATGCAACATCATTGGTGGTTCTCCAATGGCTTGATGGAATCCATGTGGAACATTCCAAAGGCCTTGAATATTATACCATAATAAACAACATGAGGAAAAACCCAAAATGTGAATGGAAAAATGGCATTTTTTTAGTACAAAGAAATAATTTACTAAAAAAATAATTTACCTAGCTTCATCATCAAAACTTAAATTACAGGTATTAAAAAAAACCATGATTCTCCAATTACAAGACACAAAGGTTCTTTCAAAACACTATAATGCATTAAAATCATTTTATTGGAAGGGGATGAATAAAGGCATGCATACATATGTATCATAATGTGATGCATGCCAAAGGATAAGAATATAACATTCCACTACTAGGGTTACTCCACTATATACATATTTCAAATCATAAATGAGAAGCAATATCGATGAATTTTATTGAAGGATTACCCATGTGATATGGGAAGGAAAAAATATTTGTGGTGAATGACAAGTTAACAAAGTATGCACATTTCATAGGCATAAAGAAACTAACAAAATAGATTTCTAATGTTTTTTTTGTAAAATTGTTTAGAAGCTACATGGGTTTCCCAATGCCATTCTCAATGATAGAGATGTTAGGTTTTAAAGTAAATTTTGTAAATAATTTTGCATGTAATTTAGAGTATCACTCAATATGAGCTAAGCTTACCACCATTAAATAGATGGTCAAAAAGAAGTTGTTACCAAATGTGTTGAATCATATCTCCATTCCTTCATTATTGATAAACAAGACAAGTTGTTCCAAAAGGAAACCTCGCCACCGAAGAGAAAAAACCATATTTGAGAATATTAATTGAGTACCACATTAAATGTAAGAACTTACTAGAGAATCATTCATCATGGGAGGTAGAAATGTTTTGTCGGCAATACCCTTCACTACATTTTCTTTGAGCATGAATCATCTCAAAGGGAGAGGAAATGTTATTTATATAAAATAGCATTGTATATTAAATAACACTATAAACATAGATTATAGAACCTAAGACATTACACTTATTTGTAATTATTAAATGTTACATCTCATAAAGGTCATCATGAGGCATACGAATTCCGTAGTCATTCATGCTTGTAAAGCATCTCTCTCTCTCTCTCTCTCTCTCTCTCTATATATATATATATATATATATATATATATATATATATCCTATTGGAATATTTTCACTATAAACTTTAATGTTTATAACACAAACTACTTCTAATTACAGTTATGGTCAATTGTTTTCATTAATGTCCGAGTTAGTGGTGCAATGGAAGAAGTATCTTAAGGAAAATCAATTTTCCTCACATGAATTGCAGACTCCTCAAACATAATAGAGAGAAAGGGAAACCTTGGTAAATAATTTGATTGATAACCCATGGGTTTTGGATTAGAAAAACCTACTTAAATCCTTATTGTTTCAACCACCACCATTATCTTGAGAAAACAAGGGTATTGACAAAATAAGGTTAAAATACACATCTTCAACAATATGAAATAAGCATTAGGGACCACAAATAGAGAAAGGTCCATAACTAGAATCCTAAGAACTTACCTTTTCTGTGTGGGTTTCTTAACACTATTGTTGTTGCAAATCCTCACTCATGAAATGTCGAATCACTGAGAATAGTTGAACAATGCCTAAAGTTTATGTGTCCAATAATGCATAGCCTCACTCATCGAATTCCAAATGGTCAAGAGGACTTGAGTAGGGCTTGGAGTTTCTTTGTCCAATAATTCTCTCTGTAATACATATCCTTGCCTATTGTATATTGAGTTCATGGAGGGTATAAACTTCAAACAAATTTCAATGCGTGAATGTTACCCCACCCAAACTTCTCATTTATCCTCAACATTTATGGAGATAATAGAGAAAAGTAGTGAGGAGCAGAGTGGGATGGAACCTTGAGTAGAGCATAGACAAGTGGAAATGATCCTAAGTGGAATTGCTTGGTAGTGTGCAGGGTGGAGTAGAGCCTATAAAAATGCATGGGGGTCGAACCATCAAGTGTAGAGCTAGGATAGTAAAATGACACCCTAAGCAACATGAACGGATAATGAATGGAGAGTTGAACAACATAGCCATAAAATATTGATGCATGCATGGATTGGTCACAATCTAACCAATCAAACATCCTAGTGATCATCCCATGAATATTGGAAATGGACAAAGTGAGAAAGCCTCTTGTACTTTAGATCCATCACCATGGGCTCCTGCATCAAATTAGGGCCCATTCCCTGTCATCACGTGACATAATATGATTTTCAAAGGAGTTATGTAGGGATGAAAAAGGTTATACACTAGGAAGAGTTTACACTCATCCTAAGTCATTTCAAGTTGTGTCATTGGATAAAGTTGCATTATTACATCTAGTGATGCAACCTAAAATTCCTTGGAAAAAGTGTAAACTTTTCCTAGCATATAACCTTCCTAGAGGAGGGACACCCATCATCATAAGAGGGGGGTAATGCATGTCATTCTAAAACAAGGTCGACATGTGTAGAGAAATGTGCAATATGGAAAATAAATATAGTGTAATGCATGTCATTGGTAGGGGAAGGGACCATATGCAATGGTGAGAAAGCAAGTGGGACGTCACCAATAATTGTTCCCAATGGATGGCCATGTGAAATGATGGCATGTTATGGGCTTGCAGATAAATGATATTTATGCTCAAAGATACTCTTTAGGGTTTTTTATGGAATCCATTAACTCACTTAAAAATATCATCACTATCCATGGTTTAAGTGTTTCTTGTAAACTCTTTTCATGGTAATATAGTAGCTTTATTTTTTTTGGAAATCATTATATATAATATGTCGTATATCTACTTGTAAATCTATGAATAGCATAATGTTCAAAGGATTTGTGTTTGTTGGGATGAAGCCACACCTAGTGTTAGACCATAGCCTGGTAATAGAGTTATTATCAATCCATTGACTAGCATAAATCTACTAAATTCCAATTCAATGTAATTCTCAATTGGGTACCCCAATACTCTCACTGTAACTATTTTTCCACGATTGTGTAGGAATTTTGAAGCATTTTTCTTAGTTTATAACATTATTTAAATTATTTCTCATAAATGATTTGAATGATGAGGATTCGAACCAATAAAACAAGTGGTTGGAGTTTAAAGAGGGAAAATTGGTGGGATGTTGACTTGAATTTCTATTCATCCAACCAGTGGGTCACTCAAGCATGATTGAACAGGGTAGGGTAGATAATTAAAACGAGGCCCAAGGGCATGCATATGGGAATTTCCACTTCATAGAGAGAGAATTCTCTAGAGACAGTTACTTTAGAATCATTTAGATGGTAAACAGTACAACAACGTAATTCCTCTCACCAATATCTAAGTTGAAAACCATCTAATATGTGATGACATGCAAGGAAGATTCAATAACAAGTGGGAAACTATTTCTAATATAAAAAAACTTGGTAGAAATCTCATATTCCCATAAGCCCATTTATCTTATTAATTTCCCATGTTAACTAATTTGACATGTTTCACATTTGTTAAGCCCTTTTGTGATGAAGGAAAACCAACTCGAACACCTTCTCATGGACTCTACACTCCTTGAAGTTTGAATATTTACAAAGCACTCCATTCCACCTACTTAGTTACACCCAATCATAATGAATCAAAGATCTATTTTTCTCATTTTGATTTTATGGTTCATATCTAATGAATTACATTTCCTCACTCTATGTCATATTGATGATATATATTTTTGTTTTCAAACGAGCATGGCTTTGGATGTGGCCTCTTTTATTTTTTATAGAGCCATCTTTTTTGATCCAATACATGATGTGTGTATGGTAGGGGAGCTTTTTTTTAATTCCATTATGATGGTGGAAATCCCACTCCTTTAAGAAAATATCATGTTGTCGCCAACTCACGAGTTGTTGTCCAAGGATCTAAACCATTAATCTTGCTAGCTAGCACTCAAGGCAAATTAGAATCAAACCATGGATTTGACATTGGCTAGAACTTAGGGCAGATCGGATAATGTACCTACAATAGCTAATGGTATGGGATTTATATAAACACTACTTAATGGTAGGGGAGGGGAGTTATATACACATTGTATGTTTGATTTTGTGGGCTCGAGATGAAAATTACTAAGGCTCACTCATGTCAAACACATTATAAGACGAGTTAGGACATTAAGAGAGACCATGACCATGTGAAGTATGTGAGTATTATCAATAATTATTTTACAACATTCACTTCTATGTGAAATATGTTATGTCTTTCCTTAAGGTTGATTTAATAAAGACTTTTGGTACTGGGATTGTGATGTATGTGAAACTATCACATGCTTTCCTATTGATGCATTGAAGCCTCTCCTTTATATGATGGGATACATATAAGTTACAAGCAAATCATTAAAGACATTTTATTATTTTGAATAGAAATTATCTAATTTTAGCTTGTAGTAATATATTCACCTTTGAATGTGTATTCACAAACATCCAACAATGCATACACTCTCGGTAAATATGTTGTAGGTTAGTGCATATAATCACCCAATTTTAGTGGGAGGGGAGTTGTACCTCCAACACTTTTGACATTCCATGGATTTTCTAATAAAACCTATATATAAGAATGTGGTAAAAAACAAGTGAATGTGTTAGGATAAACTTTCCACCAATCAAATCTCCACCAACTTCATCCTTTATATACGACATACCTTCCATCCCATTAACACAAACCTGAGTGGTATAAGCCTCTACATTAGAGAAAAATGAATGACAAACAATATAAGTGCTTATTATTTATTGAATAAAATGCCTTATCTTTTAATATTTACGTTAGTTTGGAGTATAGCAAAGAATTATAAGAATTTTTTTTATTATCAATGTAGTCATATTTTGGTTTTTCTAAAGATTTGGGTTATTTTATAGACTATAAACTTCAAAAATCAAAGTTATATCATATAAGGAACTTTGACTATGGAAAAGGTTTGATCCTTCATTCTTTTATTAAATTTAAATTTAAATGATAATAGATTTAAATGAAAATAATAATAAAAAAATATGAATATTTATTATTTTAATTTCTAATATTATATTAATAAAGGTTAAATGATAGTTTGGATGTGGATGCCTATGCGGTTCACCTAGATTCCACTTATGTTGTATCCAGCGTTTGAATCGACGGTTATCTGACTCCCGTCCCTCCCACTCTCCATGTGAATTAATTTTGGGAACTGATTGAGGCTCCGAGCATTAACTTCGCCAACCATTTCTCTCATGCTTCAGTTGCGGCGAGGTACTATGACATCGGGTTTGGCTCTACATATGGTGTGGGCATTGATTGCCCAGAGCTCTCTCCTTTTCCACCTGGGGAACCTCCACTTTTGGCTCATTCGTTTTAGTCCTTGGCTCGTGCTTCTACTCAATAGATCTTCTCTTGACACTTAGAGCTCCTATGGTAGATCCTCTCTTGCCTTCTCCATCGGTCTGAACCTGCTTCCGATTCAGCCCTACAACATCAACTACAAGCTCAGCAGGGTGTCGTGGCCCTCTCCTAAGCTTCTCCATAGGGAGCTCCTAGTTCTTGCAATGCCTAGACGCATATGTGCTACCCCCCGCCTGGGGAGGGGTGGTCGTGGAGGTAGAGCGACTGGCACCCATTCTCATCCTGCCATTGATAGTCAGGAAGGCTATGATCGTTCGATCCTGTGCTCCATTCGACAAATGCTAGATGTCTGGGAGGAGGAAATGACCAACTACCATCCTGCAACCCAGCGCACCTAAAGGCGTCAAATAAGCTACTAGACGGTAAAACATCTTTTGGATCGCCCCCTTCTAGTCTTCCTGGTGTGTTCATTCAGATTCCCTCTGACTCACCTCGTTCTCCTAGAACCCACTCTTCATCCTCGGATGGCTAGCACAACAACCTAACACCTTCAGGTATCAACTGCAGGAAGGCAACAAAGGCTCAACCAGACAAGCAGGTTGCATAAGTGAGCGAAGCCCAGAATTTCCCCCCCATGCAAAAAGTCCAAAACAGTGATTTGCCTCCCCCGTCCTCCTTCACCAAATGTACGGGACCGCCCACCAAGGAAGCACAATCTAGCTCCACTAGTTCCTCCAGTGACAATGACTTTGTCGAGTGCCCAGTAGTTGAAGAAATCCCCCCTGGAGGTCTTCCTCCTTAATTCTCTTGCTCTTGTCTCTTTTCAAGTTTCTTACATTTTGTTTAGTTCTAGTTTTTGCTTGTGACAAGTTAAACAATGCTAAGAGTTATAGTTTCTTTTTGAGAGCCCGGTTTCCCTCTATGGGCAGGCATGTTTTTCCAAGTTTTGATTGTCTGGTTTCCCAGTAAAGGCATGCTCAGTATTTAGACCTTTAAGTCTTTCTCTCTAGATGTTTCTTTCTCAGTTCACCCTAGATCTCTTGATTCTTGATTGTACTATTACTATTTTTAATAAAATAGTTTAGAAATTTAAAAAAAATAAAAGTTAAATGTAATAAATTTAAACCAAAATAAATAAATGATAATTAAAAAAAACTATATAAATTTATATAAATGTTTATTATTCAAATCTCTAATATCATATTAATGAAGTCATATTAATAAAGGTTAAAAATAAACAGTATAAATAATAAAATTTTAAAAATATTTATTGCAATGCCATACCTCTACTATACTTTCAAACTCCAATTTTGCACGTGTGGTTTATTTATCGAATTTTCCACTTGTGGTTTCTTTATATAGAAATGGACACGAATTAATTGCATGCACGTGACTGCCTTAAATAGTTATGCGGGGAAATAGATGGTCGAGTTTAAAATTCATTATCCTTCCCTTATCTTAAGGTCTAAGTTATGCTTTAAATTTTTTCATGAATTTAACAATTAATTAAATTAATTTTTCAATAGATTTTTTTTTAATGAATTTGACAATTAATTAAAATAATTTCTCAATAGATTTTTTTTAATGAATTTGACAATTAATTAAATTAATTTCTCAATAGATTTTTTTTAATGAATTTGACAATTAATTAAATTAATTTCTCAATAGATTTTTTTAATAAATTTGACCATTAATTAAATTGATTTTTCAATAGTATTGTGGGGGAAGGGTGACCCACATACATATTTCATATTTGATATTTTTCAATTGTGTTGAAAAATAGAGATAAGGTTGAAAAACAGATATTTGGATTTGATATGTTTTTTTCTTTATGTTAAAAAAAAAGTAACATAGAGAGAAATTGATATATCTTTATAGTATAGAGATAAGTTCATTTGTACACCTTAATTTTAGGGATATGTAGTGTTTACAAGGTGCAATATTATATTCCCAATTTTTTTAATATATATTGGAGTGTTTCTTATTTCTATATTTCTTTTTAGATGTATTGTCTTCAAAAATAATATTTTGTCAATAAAGAAATTAATGAGATATTTAAAATAAATTATTTTAAAATGTTTATTCATAGTTAATTTAAAAGAGATTTAGAATTTTAAATACTAACTTTATTTCAAAACATAAAATATTATTTTTTATAAAAAAAAATTAAGTATACAAAAATATTATTTTTATAGCTTTTGAAAATATATGATAATCACATACATATAAATATATTTTTTTTGAATAATTTATTAAAAAAAATTTCAAAAAATAGTTTAAAATAATCTAAGATTTAGAACTATTCCATAATTATTTTTTTTAAGTAAGAAATATTATATTACCTGCTATTGAAATTCATGTACAAGTAGACAATACACTGATAGCAGGGTTGTCATGGAAGGAAACCAATCCATTTCAACCAAATAATACATATAGAGCCTCCCTGAAGGATTAAAAAAATACCCCAGTATAAGAGTTTGCCAATTATTTTTGAAAATCTTCAAAAATACTAGCCTATTATATGCTATGACAATAAAATTATAACTATAATAGTAAACTGAAGGAAGAACACCATTAACCAGGAGGTGGAACCTATCCATGTTGAGTGTGGGTTTGGTCATCCAATGGAAGAGGAAGGCGAAAAGAATAACATCTTGAGTAGTCATATCTAGAACTAGAGGGTGAATATTCTGCATATAGACCTATGATCCATTAGATGCAAAGATTTAATTGTTTAATATTGAATCTTAGGTCCGCTATTTCGCTTCTCATTTCAAATACCATGCTAAAAAGAGCATCTATGGAAGGAGAATTGACCGGAGTCGAGTGCACTGAAGTATCATTTGTTTTCATTTGAATCAAGATGGAGATCCACATTTCCAGAAGGAGGAACTGGAGGATGAGGTGGAGGTGAGGAACCTGCTCCAACCGGAACCGAGCCATCGAATTCCTCTTCAACCCTACAACCCCAAATAGTTATATCTTCCCGCATTGAGAGGACACACTGAGGCCCATAATTACAAGTAGGAGGAGTTGTAGAACTCCTATCATGGAGCAAAGACGAGGCTCCCTCCTGGTACTGAAATCTATCCATTATTCCCTGGGGTGGACCGCTTCTTCTAGAGAGGGCTCGTTGTTTCTCTCTAGGCATGAATTTGGGAGGAAAGTAGACCATAATACACCAGTGGAGGAGGAGAGAATCCTCGTCACAATGTGAGGCCAAAACGAAAAGCTAATTGCCACCAAAAGACCAATAATGCAAGAGCAGACTTTCAATGCAAATACCATCTCTTTGTCCTACGAGCTTGCCCAAATAACTATGCAAAGAAACCTACATTAAAGTAGTCATTACTAAAGTCCTGAAAGAGTTATGATCTCATCGCCACCTAACTTTAGGTGCTTGTGACATCTACATGATAATCAATCTAATGTCACCCATCCAAATATCTATTCCATAATTATTAAATCTCATTCAACTTTTGATTTATTTTCTCACGTAAATTTACATTTTGCACATAATCCTTGTCTCCTGAAGTTGATTTCCATTGACTATGTTTCCCAAACATACTTCAATATCCAAAAATTTAAAAAAATAAATAATTTTATATTTTAAGAGAATAATTTTTATCATTAAATTAATATTTTATATAAAAGGGACGAAAATTGTACAATGATTTAAACCA
Organism: Picea engelmannii; assembly: GCA_009831015.1. NCBI lineage: Eukaryota > Viridiplantae > Streptophyta > Pinopsida > Pinales > Pinaceae > Picea > Picea engelmannii. The sequence goes on along the minus strand of WSFP011588822.1, from coordinate 549 downwards.
AGTCCCAAGGAATCTTTTGTTATATAAATAATATTTCATATAAACCGTGAGCAAATTGGATAGTAATTTAAGCTAAATCATGGGGAATCTTTTGTTAAATAAAGCTTGTGGAATTTCATAAGTAAACAATCACTTTTAAGAGTGGGTGTGATTATAATATGTTATCTATTGTATTGAGATGTCGAACTTTTGTAATAAACCATGATGCCAAAAAGTTTGACAACTTTATAGAAAAGAAGTGGATTTATATAAAACTATTTATGAAAAATACATGAATACTAATAAGTTAGTTTGTATTTGTGGATAAAGGAATCTCACAAAGTGGAAAAGTGGAATGTGATTCCACTAGTGGTGGAACATGTCATTTCTATTAGTATGGTTGTATCATAGCTAGGCATTGCACAAATAGTTGAGTGGGTATCAAACCAATGTCTTTCTCATTTGTGACAAGTGATGAGAAGGTCGTGAGAGTAGGAGTATGGTTGTATCATAGTTTGTGGTAAGGAATTGTATGAATAGTTGAGTGGTTATCAAACCAATGTCTTTCTT
>WSFP011588819.1:0-10275 GCA_009831015.1 Picea engelmannii | reverse complement strand
TTTTGAGGGCCTAAATAACAAGGTTGCTAACATAGACAACATACTCACCCACCTCCACCACCAGGTTACTCTCTTGAGGGGAATTTTGTTGTGCTCACCAACTCACTATAATTATCAAAGTCAAAGGAACTTAGTAGGATTTGGAGGTGCCACCAAAAGGGGGCAATTCTTCCAATGGGGGAGCATATCGGATAGGGCCACACTTTTGGGATAATGAACACAATATGTGATCCGGATTCTTTTCGGCACGAAATGAGATTGGAGATATAATAAAGAAATGCACAAAGATATCACAGATATTCAATAATATAACAAAAATGTATCAGAGATGCAACCATAAACACAGATATACAGTAGTACATGATTTCTATTAATGAAAGAAATGTACAGAGACTGTAAAAATACAGAGTGAAAGACTCGCTAGAATGGTGGCAGCTTATCTCTGAGAAGAGATGTGACGGCTACTCACATTCGCAAGAAGATGATTACAATGAGGCTTTGAAGGCCTTTTTACAATAAATAGGAATGCCAAAAACCCTAGACATCCAAAAACCTACCCTAGGAGATGAAGCGCCAAAAGTCACGTGGGCCCCGTTTGGGTAAGTTAGTACATCAACTTCCCAGGGTCGTAACTTTTGCATACGATCTCCGTTTTAGGCGTATGATAGCTCGTTGGAAAGGTATCATCGAGGAGATTCATTTTGGGGGCTCAATAATGCATTTAAATATCATTGAGAACCTCTATCTCGAAAAACCTTCATTTAGACCCTCAAAATGGCCCCGGAAGTTAAAACCTGCTAAAAATAGTAAATTACCAAAATTGTTAGAACACTGTTTTGAGCCAGTCGGAAAAGGTGGGTGGCCACCGATATCCACCTGGATCAATATTTGACATAGATATCCAAAGTATATAGGAACAAGTTTGATTATTTCAATCCCATAGGATAGGTTACCTAAATGCAACACTACTTCTCCTCCATGGTATTGTGGATGAAACGATGAAACTTAGAGTGGGGGTATTATACTTGGATTGGGAATGATGAAAATGGTGGTAATGAAATAATAAATTATATAGGGGATATTTTGCGTGGAGCAAGTATGTGAAAGCAATCTATGCTCATTTTGAATAAGACACTCACTATTTAGGACACCTAACCAAATTATACCAAACAAGCATAGTTGTAGACTTTATAGCATCCTCTGAGCAATTGGAAATCCACACAAAGGTCCTAACTGATTATGTTCTTAAATAATGTTACATCATTAGTCTCAAGGAAGGAATTAGAGCACATGTCATGATGCAATGCCAAACTACTTGGTTGGAGGCCTCTCAGAGAGCTCGAGAATCAGAAATGGTGATAAATGCATAGGCCAAAGACCTCTTTTTTTCCCCACCCTTTCCCTCCTCTAGCATATAAAACCATTCCCCCCCTTCTCAACCCTTGAAGGGCCCACAAGTCATAATGGGAGAAAATGATCGAACAACAATGCCTTAAACTTTGTTATAATTGTGATGAGAGGTAATTTAAAGGGCACAAATGTAAGGAACACAAAATATTTCAAATTAATGTGTCCCAACCTGACCACCCTAAGGAAATTTACAAGGATGCCACCCTAGGACTATAATTTATGGATCATACACCTCCTCTTCAAGAAGAACCCCAAATTTCCCTTCATGCTTTGTTAGGAATTTCAAATCCCCAAACCTTGAAGTTGATTGGCTAGATCAAGCACCATAAGGTGATTGTTTTAATTGATAGTGGTAGCACCCATAATTTTATTCATTGATGGGTGGTAGAAAAAAACTCATTCTTATGTCCCCGTGGTGCACAATTTTTAAATTATGATGGCTAGTAGTAGGATGTTGAAGTGTCACTGGCAAGTGTTATAATGTGAAAATTCAAATGAAAAATTATCAACTCAAAACCCACATGTTTTCTATTGAAACGGGTAGTTGCAATGTGGTTCTAGGATTAGAGTGGTTAAGAACATTGGGTTTGGTTACAATGGATTTCAAAGAATTATGTGTGAGCTATCCACCCTATTTTACAATTGATCCTAAATAAGCATCAATATGTACTTGACACAACTCATGGATTACCCCCCTCAGATGGTGAGCATGATCATGGTATTCCACTAATTTTGGGAGGTCGAGCACCCAATTTGCATCCTTAATAGCACCCTTTTGCACAAAATAGTGAAATTGAAAAGATTATTTAGGAACTGTTGGAGACAAGCATCATGTTTCCAAGCAATATCCCTTACTCATCACTCATGGTCATGGTACTAAAGAAAGAAGGCGATTAGTGCATATGTCTAGATTTTTGTGCTCTCAATATGTTGACCATCAAAGAAAAAATTCCCATCCCAATCATAGATGATATCTTGAATGAGCTTCACAGTGCCAAGTTCTTCACTAAAGTGGACCTTCGCTTAGGAGACCACCAAATAAGAAAGAAGAAGGTGAACATTCCTTATATATTTTTTTGCAAACATGAAGGCCATTATGATATTTTAATGATTCCCTTTGGACTTTGGAATTCCCCATACACCTTACAAATCCTATTGAATAAGATTTGTATGCCCTTTCTATGCATTTTTATTATGGTATTCTTTGATGATATCTTAATCTATAGAAAAACCTAGGAAGCACATGTGGAGCATGTTAATAAATACCTACAATTTCTTTGAGACAACTAGTTGTTCCTCAAACGTTCCAAATGCATGTTTGGTGCTTCAAAAGTTGAATACTCACGTTAAAATATCCAACAGGAAGGGGTCTGAGTTGATCTTAAGAAAATTGCACCTATGCAGGACTAGCCTTTCCCTAGGAATTTAAAAGCTTACATGGTTTCTTAGTACTTATGGGGTACTACAAGAATTTTATGAAGAATTATGGGTGAGTTGTTGTCAGGCTTAATTTCCCTGCTAAAAGAGAATGTATTTATATGGAACAAGGTCACCAATAAAACATTTTCAACCTTAAAGGAAGCCATGTGCACTACACCTGTCATAGACATGCCTAATTTCAGTAAGACTTTGGTCTTGGAAAGTGATGCCTCATGTATAGATATCAAATAAGTGTTGATGTAAGAAGGGAACCCCTTGGAATTCACTAGTAAATGGTTGTGTGATATAAATTTGGGAAATTCCACTTATGAGAAAGGGACGATGGCCATATTTCATGCAGTAGATACTTGGCACCCATATCTCATTGGAAGATGCTTACAGATCAAGACATATCATCAAAGTTTGAAGTATTTTCTACAACAAAAGGTTGTCATCACCTAATCATGTTAGGGTCCTAATCTCCCGAACCCCTCAAGTACATAAAATAGTAAAGCTCATCATTAGTAAATAAGGCCTATGCAATAATGAGAACATTTCTAATGTAAGAAGACTTACTAGAAGGTTTTGCCTCTAGCATGTTCTCTGGAAGATAGAAATAGTATAAATAGGGGTAAAAAGCATGGAAAAGGTTGTCTTGGAAATCATTTGTACTAGAGATCTGCTCTATTGGAGGTTTCCCCCTCGAAGAGGCACGCAAAATTTTCTCTCAAGATAATAAAGGTATCATCATTTGGATCTATATTGTCATTATGCTTATTGTTTCGTCTCTTTCTGTTAACTAATTTTGGTAATAATTCTACTACTACTTTTCATATTTCCTTATGGTACCTTACAAGTGGTATCAGATCTCTTTCCTCTACATATTAAAAAAAATAAAAAAATTCTAGGCTAGAGACGTGTGCCAACATCTTCAAAGCATAGTGATATATTGTTTGACAGGTAAAACTATGGTTGGGGAAGAATACACATAAGAAATACACCTGGTTTCATGTGGTTACTCAAAACACATTGTTTCACCTTGTTGGAGACTTGTGTAGCCCCTGTTGGTACCTCTTTGAGTAATACCACATTAGACAACACATGTACATGACCATTCACTCCCACGTATCCTTGCGTATATAGGGAGTCCCATAGCTCTCCTAAAACCAGCTATAGATCAGCCAATCGACTGCCTAACTGATATAGGGGCATCAAGAACAACACTCAGGAAGACTACTCTCTCTTAATTGGGTAATTGAGTAGTACAACTAAGGGTATGATTGAGCCTCCTTAGTTATATCCCTTAGATATTGGGTTGAGTACTATTGTTGGACCTCATTGGTATATCAAAGAACTATAGCACATGGAATTTGTTTTTCCATAGGAACCCTGGAAACCCTACCCCTTGCTGTCAAAATAGAACATAACAGAAACATAGTGGAAATTTTGCACATCCAGTGTGCACTACCATGCTTCATGTATCCAGGTTGAAAATTTCCTACACAATTTTAACTATTAAGAATTTGAGCATTTTGTCACTATAGTATTATTCAAATGGGAGTATAACTCGGCGAGAGTTAAAAAAAAAAAAACTAGTGGTCCCACCAACACCCTTATTTGGTACCTGCCCCACTGGATTCCTCTCTTCGCACTGATCATAGTGGTACCCCTCACTCATAAGATTTATTTTTTCTTTGGACCCACCCACCCTTTCCAATGCCCTTATTTGGGACCTATCCCACTAGATTCCTCTCTTTGGACTAATTGTTGTGGTACCCCACTCATAAGCATTTTTTTGCGGACCCACCCACCCTACCAAACACCCTTATTTGGGGCCTCACATGCTAGATTCGTATTTTAACATGGATCACAGTGATACCACTCTCTCATAATCCCTTTCGTAAGAACCCAACAACCCTTTTTTTTTTGCGTATCTCCCCAGTGGCCCACACCTGGAACCAATAACATTGGAAACCACATCAATGCCTTGGACAAGACTATGACCAACCTTGAAAATGAAGTCAAATGATCTACTTCAAAAATTGCTCCTCTCGATTCTCAGATCAATCAACTAGACTATTGACTCACTAAACAAGATGAACTCTCTAACCAGATGGACTCTCTGTCTACATGGTTTCCTCAATCCAAGGGTCTTGTCTCATGTGAACAACCTTCCCACAAAGAGGGCGTTGACTCCTCCCATTCCATGGACTTTCATTCTAACCCCCTTACTTGTGATTTGCGTCTTCCCAAATTTAAGGTGAATACATTTGATGGCTCTGACCCCACAGGCTGGGTCAATAAAATGGAACATTATTTCTCCTTACATGGCATAATTGATGACTTGATCAAAATTTGTATCAGTGTCCTTTATTTGGATCTTGAACATTGGAAAAGGTGTAAAAATTCACACCGAGGGTATATTTCTTGGACCCAATTTGTTGCAGATATTTATGAATGATTTGACACAGAAACACATCATTTGGGACATTTAAATAAGATTAAATAGTATAGTACAATGGAATAATACATCAATGCTTTTGAGAAACTAGCTTTCCAAATTGAAGGCATGTCTGACAACTTATTTCATGAATGCTTTATTAGTGTCCTTAAGGATGGCATCTGGGCTCATGTCCTAATTTCTCGCCCCTAGACCTAGCTTGAAGCTACTCACCATGCAAGGAAGCACAACATGTAGTATCTTATTAAATATGAAATCCATCCTTTATTTTCCATTCCCAACCCATCAATATATCCCCTCCTTCCCCTCCTCTTAAGATCCATAAACTAACTCGGGAAACAATGGTTGAATTCCAACTTAAGGGTCTTTGCTACAACTGCGATGAAAAATATTTTCTGGGGCACTTCCCCATGTCGATGATCATATCCCACCCTATGGTACACCAGAAGTTGAACCACTCATACCCATGAATTCTCTCATTCGTATCTCCGCTCCCCAAACCCTTAAGTTAATTGGTTATCTCAAGAATCAGAAAGTCATTATCCTCATCAACAGTGGTAGCACCCATAATTTTATTCATCACCGAATTTCCCAAGAGATCCTTTTCTATATTTGTGTCATCAATAACTTCCAAATCATGATTTCTAATGGTGGCTCCATGAAATATGGGGGTCATTGTGAAAATTTGTGCCTACAAATTGGACATTCTCACGTGAAATCCCACATGTTTGTTATTGACATGGGCACTTGAAACATTGTTCTAGGTGTTGAATGGTTACGCACACTAGGCCCCATCACCATGGAATTCAAGGAATTATCCACGAGTTTTTAACAAGATGGAAAACAATACCAACTCCAAGGAATCACGACTGGTTTTCCTAAGATCAACAATTCACATCAAATGGAGAAACTCCTAAAAAAAGGTCATTATGGAATTTTTTCCCAATTCCATGCCATTCAAGCAGTTGAGACTCCCTCACTTGTTGTTCATCTCAAAATGCAACTTATCCTCTCCAAACAACATTATTTTTTTGACAACCCCCAAGGACTCCCATCTTCTCATGGCCCCCATGATCATTCCATTCCACTTGTCTCTAATAGTCTTCCTCCCAATGTTCATCCTTATTGTCATCAATTGCCCCAAAAAATGAAATTGAGAAAATTGTTCAAGAATTGTTAGCTACGGGTGTCATTCATCCTAGTACAAGCCCTTATTCTTCTCCCATAGTCATGGTACTCAAGAAATAAGGTACCTGGCACATGTGCTCTAATTTTGTAGCCCTCAACAAAATTACCATCAAAGATAAATTTCCCATTCCCTTCATTGATGACATTTTGGATGAATTGAACAATGCTCAATTCTTTACCAAAACTGATTTGTATTTAGGCTACCACTATATATGTATGAATGAGGAATATATTCCCAAATTTTCCTTTCATACTCATGAAGGCCATTATGATTTCTTGGTCATTCCCTTCGGCTTGTGTAATGCACCCTCCACTTTCCAAAGCCTCATGAATAATGTATTCTGCCCTTTCCTCCATTAGTTTGTACTAGTCTTCTTTGATGATATCCTCATTTCAAGTAAAAATTGGCAAGCTCGTCTTGCCCATGTGGATCAAGTGTTGCAGTTACTGTCTTGGCATCAACTCTCTCTCAAACAATCTAAATGTGCCTTTGAAGATTCTAAAGTAGAGTACATATGCCATATTATTAGTAGGGATGGTTTATGTGTGGGTCCTAAGAAAATAGAGGCTATGAAGGATTGGTCCCGCCCTAAAACTCTTAAAAGTTTGCACAATTTACTAGGTTTAACTAGCTATTATAGAAAAAAAATTCAGGATTATTGAAAAATTGCAGCCCCACTCACTTATCTCCTTAAAAAGAATGCTTTCAGTTGGAATACGGTCGTTGATCAATCCTTCCAGGCTTTGAAAGAGGCTATGTGTACAAATCCCATTCTGGAACTGCTTAAATTCACAAAGACCTTTGTTTTGGAATGTGACACTTTTGGGACAGGCATTGGGGCAGTTCTCATTTAGTATGGATGACCTTTGGCCTTCACTAGCAAACAACTTTCTAAGAGACACTTGGGAAAATTCACCTATGAAAAGGAAATGTTGGATATTTTGCATGTGGTGGATATTTGGTTTCCTTACTTGGACAATGCTTCCAAATTAAAATTGATCATGATAGCCTCAAATATTTTTTGGAACAAAGAATTTCATCCCCCAAGCAACATAAGTGGTTCACCAAAATGTTAGACTATGATTATGACATCATTTACAAGAAGGGAAAATATAATGTGGTTATTGGGATGCTCTTTCCTGGAAATATGATCAAGACGAAGGGTCCCTCTTTTCACTCTCCTTCATTGTAGTTGATTGGTTAACAATCATTTTCTAAGAATGGATCCAATATCCCAAACTTTCTAGTTTGATCCAACAATTGCAACAAGACCCTCACGCATCTCTCAGATACTCTTGGAAAATGAGGAGCTTTGCTATAAAGGCCACTTGTATTTGAGAAAAGAGTCCCACTTTAAATCCACTATGCTCTCTAAGCTTCATGCTTCTCCTACAACATGGAATTTTTTCTTTCACAAAACATATGAACAAATCAAACATTCATTTTTCTAGGAAGGCATGAAGCAGGACATCCACACTTTTGTTGTCGAAAATGACAAAGGATAAACAATCAAAACTCCAAGCACACTAAAACATGTCCCTATACCACCTGCTATATGGACATATATCTCTACAAAATTCATTGCTAGCTTACCCAAATCGGGTAATAAATTAGTCATCATGGTTGTGGTCAATCGCCTTTCCAAATATGATCACTTATGTTCCTTCTAACACCCATTCAAAGCCTCCATAGTGGCTCAAGTTTTTATGGATAATGTCTTCAAACTCCATGGAATGCCCCACACCCAATTGCATATCAACATCGCCTATAATCCCTATACTGATGGTTAAACTAAAGTTGTCAACATGTGCTTGAAAGCATATTTGTGGTGCTTTTCCTTCGAATGACAATCTTAATGGGATCAGTGGTTACCACAAGTTAAATGGTGGTACAATACATATTACCATGGTGCTACTCACTTGACTCCATTTTAGGCAGTTTATGGTCAAAATCCACCCTCAATATTATCTTATTTACCCGATTTGTCCAAGGTCCACGAGGTCAACGTAACCCTTAGAGTCTGAGTTGATGTTCTACATACCCTCAAAGAGAATTTGTTCCTGGCTCAAAATTGCGTGAAGCAACATGTTAATCAATTTTGTTCTGAACATCAATTTTTGAAGGGGATCAGGTGTTTCTTCATCTCCAACCTTATAAGAAAATTTATCTCAAAGTCGATCACTACCAAAAACTTGCTCCAAAGTTTTATGGCCCTTATAAATGATCTCTTCCCAATCACTCTAGGGCCCATGTATTACAAATGATCTCTTCCCGATCACTCTAAGCTCCATCTAGTGTTTCATGTGTCTTTCTCATAGAAGGTGATTGGAGCCAAGTGCCAACTACAAACTAGTCTCCCAGAATTGGATGAAGAGGGATCCATTTGGTTGTAGCCATAAACATTCCTATCCCAGTGCGATCATTGTTCCCATAAGCGCACTATTCAAGAATTTTTTGTACAGTGGAAGGATACACCACCCGAGGATGCCACATGGGAGTCGACCACCATTCTCCAACAATTCCACATCTCAAGCCTTGAGGACAAGAATGTTATTTAAGGGGGAGGCATGTTACGGTCCTAACCTCCCTAAGCCCTCGAGTAGATAGAATAATATGTTTTCATATGTAATAAAGGTCATCATTAGTAAATAAGGCCTATGTAATAATGTGAACACGTCTAGTGTAAGAATACTTACTAGAAGGTTCTACTTCTGAAAATTTCTTCCCCTATAATGTTCTTTAGAAGATAGAAATAGTATAAGTAGGGGTAGAAAGCATGGAAAATGTTGTCTTGTAAATCATTTGTACTAGAGTTCTACTTTGTTGCAGGTTTCCCCCTTGAAGAGACACATGAAATTTACTCTCAAGATAATAAAGGTATCATCATTTGGATCTATATTGTCATTGTGCTTACTATTTCGTCTCTTTCTATTAACTAATTTTGGTAATAATTATGCTATTGTTTTGCATATTTCCTTCAAGTAGCTTACAAAGCAACACAAGTGGGTTACTAAGATGTTGGGTATATTTATGAGATCATATATAGTAAATGCAAAGAGAAAATGGTGGAAAATGATTTGTCTAGGAAATATGAGGATGAGGGATCTCTCTTTTGTTTATTCTTACCCATACCATTTGGATAATAGAATCCTAGAAAGAATGGTTGACACATGACATTATGATTTTCTTCATCCAAAGGCTTCAAGAGGACCCCAATTCTCTTAAGGGTTATACTTGGGAACATGATACCTTGGGTATAAAGGGCACATTTTTCCATGTTGATTTCAGATTTAAAGCAATGAGTATTAGAGTAGTTTCTTTCCTCCCCTATAGTAGGTCACTCTGGATTTCAAGAAACTTATGAAAAACCCAAGCATTGTTTGTTTTGGGGAAGGCGTGAAAAAGTTCATACATACTTTTGTTGCAGAATGTGATGCTTGTCAAAGGAAAAAGTATGAGATAATGAAGACTCACAGGGAATTGTATCCACTATATAGATTGACATTTCCATGGACCTTATTATGGGTCTCTTAAAAGTAGGCAACAAATCAGTCATCATGGTGGTGGTCGACCACCTTTCCAAATATGATCATTTTTTTTGTCTTACCACACCCCTTTACACCTTCCATAGTTTCCTAAGTTTTCATGGATCAAATTTTTAAGTTAAATGGCATGCCCACTTCCATTGTGTTAGATCATGATCCCACATTTACTAGCAAATTCTAGGAGTTGTTTAAACTACAAGGTACATAGTTGAAAATGAGAATGACTTATCATCCACAAATTGATGGTTAAA
>WSFP011588818.1:0-10275 GCA_009831015.1 Picea engelmannii | reverse complement strand
ATCTTTACTTTAATTTTATACTACTTAATCTTATTTATATATAAATTATTTATACTAAATTATTTAATTTACTTTAAATTATTTTTAACACTTTATATTATATATATATATAAGTTATTAAACGTACTTACAAGGGTTCGGGCCTGCATGCGTTCCACGCGCTCGTCACGGCCTCTGCACCTACCGTGACTTATCCCCGACTCTGTATCGGGGTTTCAGACTTTTTGTTGTCGCGAAATATTTACCTCTCCAAACCCCGATTCATGATGGGCTCAGTCTCTATGAGCTAGCCCCTTACTGACTATACCTTGGTCCATATGACCGCGCTCATAATCCTGTTACCATAAACCCTCCTAATCGGGATTTTGTGCCCAACTTTCCCGATGGGCCCTTTTCTTCGTTAGCCCCTTTTACTACGAGCTTGGTCCATATGACCGCCTCCACGACCGTATCCTTGTATCATCCTATCGGGATTCGAGGTTTCGGTATTTGTGATGTCAATGCGCGCCCGTCCTTAGGATTCCCGATTCCCCGATCCCCGATGAGCTCCTAGAGCATTATCCCTTTAAGTTATGCTTGTGATCCACACGACCTTGCCCTGTGACCGCAGTCTTATCCCTTATCGGGATTTCGGACTTCGCAAAACTGAAAGGTGTAGGAATTATGTCCTCAGGATCCCCAATCCTCCAATCTCTGATGCCACCTATCGTTAACTCTCGGCAAGGTTGGACCTTCCGAGCTTCGAACCCCTATATGGAGTGACACCTGTCTTCCATTTAAATGCTATGGTTGTGGGACCCATCGCGTTTCAGGATTTCATGACTTCTCCGGTCGTGATTCCTTCATATGTGGGAAACCCGAAATGTCGAATCCCGACTCCTTCAGATCCTCTGACACGCGTCCCTCCAATCGAACGGCTCCGACTGTGTCGGGAAATCGCGAATCGCTATTTCCTGTTGCACAATTTATTTACCCTCGAAAACTCCAATGCCCCCAAACACCGACTCGTTAGGATCTCATGCCATGCATCCTTTCCAATGGACGGTTCATAACTCCCATCAGGATATCGCGAATCGCGACTCCATCATGCAAGTATTCCTTGCCTTCAAAAATCCCGATATCCTGATTCCCCGGTTAGCTGACAGTTGGCCTCCACTATGCCTCTGTCCTTCTCCTCTGCTGTGATGACAGTTGGCCCCCACTCATCGGAGTTTTGCGGATGGCGAATTCAAAGTGCTTAAACATCATGTCCTCGGGATTCCCGATTTCCCGATGGGCCAAACGCCGATGGTTTTCGATGGTTGCCTCCTATCCCACAGATGGACGGATGTGATTGTGTCGAGATTTTCCCATGGATTTCCCGACTCTTCCCGGATGATAGACACCTGTCCTCCATTCTAACTCTAGTGGTCCCACCACGCTTATGTCACTGTTGGGATATCGCCGATTGCGATTCCCAGCGACGCAGTTTCTTTGTCTTTGAAAACCCCGATTTCCCAATCCACGACTCTTTGGGATCTCCTGACACACGTCACTCACAATGGACGGTCTAGATCCGATCGGGAAATTGCGTATCGCGATTTCAACCTGCACAAGTCTCACGTCTCCGGAAACCCCGATTTCATGACCCAACGGGATCTTTCGACATGCGTCACTACCGTTTAGACGGTTCCGATCCTATTGGAAAATCGCGAATCGCGATTTCATTATGCAACGGTTCTACACTCCTAAAATCTCCAATGGTAAAATCTCGACGCCTCCCCAAAACGCTGACACGTGTCCTGTCGAGATCAACGACTAGGATCCATTATCAGGATTTCGAGAGCCACAAGGTCTCGATTCTCAGACTTAACAAAACCCCGATGACTCAGATTTCCTGATGACTTAGATTTCTCGATGACTCTTCCGAGAATCCTCCTATGCACGCTAGGTCTTAAACCCCGCGCAAATTTTCTAGATCTAACGGCTGACGGGATTCCGCCCGAGATCTGACGGCGCAGATCCGTTCTCCCTTGTAATAAACATCTCTTCTTTGGGAAAATTGATTAGTTGCAAAAAACATTACGTCATGTTAAAATTGCTCTCTTGGCACGGTTGAAGTTTATATGGGTCTATAGTTCATTATTACAATCATCGAGGCTTAATACAGGCAATTAGTTCACACTATTCCTGTGCGGTACAAGTCTGCTAAATTTCCTTTTTCCGACTGCGCATCGACAATTTCCCCCATTTAGGTAAGTTCGAGGTGAAATAGGCCTTTTCAAGGTCCCAGAATTGTCCTTTTGCATTTTATTTAGTATGGTTCGTGCAGTCATTGAATATTCCCAGTTTCAAGCCTTCAATAGAAGCTTCCCTTCGACATTTTCGTTGATTTCAGGTGTCTATCTTACCCGAAACTTCATTGACAAGTATTGCTCAAGTACAATTAAATTATAAACTCCCTTTTCGTGCTTAATAGATTTATTGGGCTGCTTTAATGGTATCCATTTCGTGGGAAGTGATCCTTCAAACTATCTGGTTTACCGCCACTTAATTTAAAGGGCGTTCCATTGAATATTCAGACTAAAATTGTAGTAACCATACATAATCCATTTACAGGATATTGCCTAAAGCAATTGCTTGTGATACATCTATGAAATCATTTGCTTGGATAATGAAGGGATACTACCTGAGTATATTTTCGCGTACTGTATCAGTCATATTGGGTCAAACTGAACATATTTTGTTTGTAGTTTAAGTGTGGCTGGAGTTAACACTCGGGGTTTTGGCCCTTAGGCCCAGATTTTGAACTAAGACACTCTGATACCATATGTAATAGCCATACAATTTTAAACATCATTAAGTACCATATGTAACAGCCATAAACTTCTAAACATCATTAAGTTTCATAAACATTTTATGAGAGTAAACTGAAACAAAACTTCATAGCATGATATTGACTTTTATAACAGCAACTCCAGTAACTTAGATTTATCAATAAATACTAAATTCATGGCAGAATGAAATAAATACATAACTTAACAAGTACCTGGATCTGATGCTAATTTTTGTTGCCTCTTTGCCTTGCTTCTACCTTTCTGCTCCCTGCTACACAGATCAACATTGTCACAAACAGGAAAATAACTGCCCAAAACTATCGCCCTCCCTACCAACTAGGAAAACTACCTAGCTCCAGGATATCTACGGATATCCTGGCCCTCCATGCCCAAAACCTCCAGCAACCCGGTGCCTCCCCGTATAAAATCTCAACCAGGAACTCTACTCCTTGCTCACAGCAAGCCAACAGTCCACAAAATACAATAGTGCACAGAAAATCGTTGCTCACAGCAAAACACAACCGTCCAGAGGCTCTCTGCTCACGGAAAAACATAACCGTCCAGAGACTCTCTGCTCACGACAAAACACAATAGTGGAGAACTCTCTGCTCACCGCAGAATACAATAGTTCTCCGCCAATACAGTCGGCTCAGCAATTCCAGTCCACAACATCCATTCCCCCCTCCCTGCCGAATGGTGCGCACATCCCCCTCTTCCCGTCCCTTGTTCCTCCCTGCCGACTCACGCATTTACTTCACAACCACCCCCCATCCTCTGTCCTTCATCCCTTCATTAATATTTTATCATCTCGGTATTTCTGGGCTTCTCGCCCTGCATACGCCACCCTCTACTGCATACACAATTCCTGTTATCTCATTTCTTCTTTTTTTGATCTCTTAAATTTATGTCACAGGTCATTAAATGTGATCTTCAATTAGATTATTATTACTTAGTTAATCCTCAATTATTTCTTTAATTAAATCTTACTTAATAATCTTTAATCATTTATTCAATTAGGGTCGTTACAATTTCTCATTACATTCTGCACTCACTTTGTATACATGGATGCCAAAAATACATTGCATATCCATGTGAAAAATATACCAAATAAGTTTCCATGGCCATGAATAGGAAAATACAAATGCGCTTACATGCCAATAGTTTTCATAGTCACGAACAAGGCCCTATAGAAACAATCTCAAAACCAATTTGAAGATATCTGTATATCATGGAGTACAATCTGATCTCCCATGATCATTGAAGTACTATAGGTACTAGTCCAATGAAAAGGAATAAATAGCTCAGGAAAGCTACGACCACATAGTGATGTATTCAAGTCTTCTACACAATCCACCAAATGTGCAACTCTACATCATGCGAATAAAGGAATTGAGGTCGAACATAATGAGACGTCGTTTGATTACCAGTCATTGATGTATACCGTTAACAAAGGTGAGACAACCTATCGATAATGAAAGTAGGTATCAAGGAACTAAGTACATTCTTACAAGTGTGAATAGAGGAATCGATGTCTAACACTTGAAGAATTTATCAATCAGGAGACATTGATGTATTCCCAACTGTCGATGGAGAGAGAGAATGCCACTGATGACTACAAGGCTCAAGCTACTCATAAGACTCTAGGTCCCGTTTCAATAATAAATGGGATGAAGTCAATGAAAGAAACCTGCTGAAAGGAGAGCATTAAGGCAACTCTCATCAGTCAACACGAGGTATAAAGTAGGAGCTTCATGATTTGGTGGAAATCAGACGAAGAACGTGTTCACAAACCAACGACCCTGTGCGTCTTTCGCATGTGCCAACTGCAAGAGCTACATGAAAAATACCCTATGAATAGAAGCCAATGATGAAAAATTCTGACAAAGGCAAGGAAACCACCAATAAGGCTAATGTCATCCAAGACACTGCACAAATCCCAATGTGCGAATAGATGTCTTATCGTCGAACACAAGGGAAACCACCCAGTCAATGATCAATGATGAAATGTGGATTGTTGGGTTCAAGGTTACCTACCAATGATGGAAGTAGAGCCAGGGTGCATGATAGGACTAAAGTTTCATGTGATTCTCAGACAAACTGAGGGTATGGCGGACATGCAAAGTCAAGAGTTTTGAGGAGTGGCCAAAAAAGGTTGATAAACTTCCTTTGAATAAGAGCATGAGACATATGTAGGACTTCGACAACATAGACCTGATGATAAAATCATGAGATGTAGAAGGCATCAATGAAGTTCTCTGTAGGGACTAGAAGAGTAACTAGTTGGTAGAGAACACTCAGTAATGAGCTCGGCTTCGTAAGGTCATGCTAATCCCAAAATTATGATGAAGAATGGACTCAATATCTTTATGTTATGTTCAAAGGTGACACGATTGTTGCCGATATAAGATAATACTCCCTTCTCACCTATCTTTTTTTTGTTTTTTCATAGAAAAATGAATGCTATGATAAAGAGGAGTAAGTGAGTGTTGCAAGTAAGCAAAACTAGTTCCAATAGTGGAATATACCTATGCTCAATCCATGGAAGTGCATGCGGGAGATGGGAACTCAGGGGAATGTTCCCTCCTAGGTATAGGGTGTCAAATTGCGAAGGATATAAACAAGGCTCTTCTTGGTTGAGGATGACAAACTGTTGAGGCAAGCGGTTTATAACGCAAAGTGAGAATCGACTATAGGTTGAATGCTGCAAGCAAGGGCCTGAGATGCAATCACAACTTAATGACAAAAAATGTTCTTTTTTATGTCTTTTAGTCTACTTGGTGTAATAAGGGGGTAAACTTGTGCCAAATAGACGTCTTTTCAAAACCAATTTTTGAGTGTGAAAAAGACAAGTTCACTCGACGATCTTTTTAGTTTTTGATAATGAGTTGGAAAATATCTTTACTGAGACTCATGATCTTTCAATTGAACTTTAACGAGTGTGAAATGGACAAATCACTCGGCAATCTTTTCAAGTTTTTAGATGAGTCAGATAAAGGATTAAATTAAACTCGTTTGGGAGTCCATGGGGTAAAAGGTAAACTCATTTGGGAGTCCCCAGTGAATTCACCATTTCTGTTACGAGGAAAATATCTCTATGTCTAGGGTAAACCACAACAGACATGTATGACTGCAGAAATCAACTCAATTTCAACATATTCTATATAAATTGATGTGCAAAGAGATAGGAAAGAGGCCTACCTCATCCAAATGTTTGATGATGTACACCATTGAGAACTTCGACCCAAATCTTTATACCTGCAACAAGTTCTCAAAAAACAAGCAGATAAAGCATATAGTTATAATATAAAAGGTTAGCACATTAGATAGCATAATCCAATAATAAACATAACAAACATGCCCATGGGTAATAATCATATATTTGCATGATATCAATTGGATGGGAAAGGATTATTTATATTAATAAATGATCAACAAAAGTGAAAACATTACACACTTTCGTGTCGGCACGGTTTAGAACCAAGAAACCGAGTTCCTTCCAACTGGGCCTCCACCACTTCAATCCTCCACCAAAGGCAAGCTCATAGAACGGAGACAATGAGGTTCTCCATCAATAAGGGAAGATATTGGGGGTTGAACACTGTCTTCAGAGTTAAAAGACAAAGCGATGCAGACTGAATATGAAGTAATAATTTCTCCATAATAACTTTTCTCTCAAAGTTGAATTATCTCCCCCTTTTCATAGCTTAGAATTGGCTTCTTTATAGTCTTCAAAATGCAACTGAAGGGCCGATTTGGAACATTTGTAGTATATGGAAGGCTAAGGATCAGATATCTCATGTCGTGACATGGAAACCCAACATTTAATTTTGATTTTATGGCACAAATCTAAATGTATGTGGGTTGTAGTGGAGCAGACAACGTATACGCATGTTGTATAGCTTGCAAGGTGTGTACAAGTGGAAAAATATTTTTTTTTGTCTCTGGATTCATCAATCAGGGAAAGTAAGTCTGCATAGGGAAATTGAGTAATATCCTCTCTTCAATATTTCATAGGGTGAGGCAAATCTTTCTCTAACAGGACTTAATTTAGATGATGCCTAAAAATGATTGTTATAAGAACATTCAACAATATGTAAATACTCTTCCCATTTACTAGGCTTATCCATTATGTACATTCTAAGCATATCCTTCAAAACATTTTTTACCCTTTTAGTGAGCCCATTTGTTTGTGGATGGTAAGAATTACTAAATTTTAATTGGGTGTCCAAACCTTTAAACAAAACATTCCAAAAACTACCTGTAAAATTAACATCTCTATTAGAAATTACAACTTTAGGCACACCATCCAGTCTAAAATTCTCTTTCATTAAAATATAAAAAATATTTATATGTTTATAAGTGGACCTAACATGAATAAAATGTGCTTATTTTCTTAGTTTATCAACAATGACCATAATAGAATCATTTTTTTTATTATTTTTAGAGGATGTAGTAACCTTGTTGGATGTTTATGCTCATCTTTTACTAGTTGACATTCAAGACATCTTGCCAAATATTCTTCTACTTCAAATTTCATGTTTGGCCAAAATAATTCCTTTCTTAACATAGTAATAATTTTATGGTATCGAGGGTGTCCAAAATATGGATTTTTATTCATTTCATTCAATATTAATAATTTCATTTCATTTAAATAATGTATATATAATCTATTTTTATACATTAATAATCCATTTATATGTATTCTATAATCTTCTTCTCTATTTCCAACTTCACCTTCTTTTATTTTTCTCTTTAAACCTTGCTATTTTTCATCATTTTCTGTAGTTGTCATGATTTTATCTTCCAAATATGTCTCATAACTATTACTTTCGTTCATGTAGATTAAATTTGCATGACGACTTAAATAATCAACAACTTTATTTTCTTAACCCTTAATATGATTTATTTCAAAATAATATTCACTTAAGAAAGGCAACTCTGTATCTTGTCGTGCATTAATATTTTGTTGATCAAACAAATATTTTAAACTAATATTATCACACATCATGAAAAATATTCTTCCTATATGACAATGTTGTCACATCTTAAGGGCATGAATTATAGAAGCTAACTCTTAGTCATGAGTAGCTTAATTCTTTTCATGGTCTTTAAGATTTATAGATTCATAAGCTACCACATAAGTTTCTTGCATCAACACTCCTCCAAATCATTCTTTGCATGCATCCGTACATACAAAAAAATATTTATATGGATCTGCAATTTTTAGTATTGGAACGATAGTTAAGAGATGTTTTAGTTTATTAAAAATTTCTTGACATTTTTTTGTCCTATTAAATTTTATTCATTTCTTTTGTAATGAGGTTATAGGATACACAATTTTTGAAAAACCTTCAATAAATATTCCGTAATGATCGGTAATTCCACTAAATGATCTTATATTAGTAACATCTTTGGGGACATGCCATTCCATTATAGATTTAATTTTATCTAGAAATGCTCTATTTGGAAATAACATGTCCCAAATATTGTATTTTATCTTTATAAAATTCACATTTATTGAGCTTATCATATAATTAGTGTTCCCTTATCACTTGTAAAACTATTCTTAAATGTTCTTCATGTTTTTTTGTTTTTTTTTAATATATTAATATGTCAATAAAAACAATAATTTTTTTATCTAAGTATTTACTTAAAATATTATTCATTAAACACATGAACCAGGTTGGAGCATTTGTGAATCCAAAAGGAATTACTACAAACTCGAAATGGCCATATCTAGTTCTAAAAGTTGTTTTATGAATATCTTTAGCCTTAATCCTAACTTGATGATATCCATAACGTAAGTTGATTTTAGAAAATATCATTGCTCCTCTTACTTGAACGAATAAATATTCAACGCGAGGCAAAGGATATATGTTTTTAATAGTCATTTTATTTAGTTGTCTATAATTAATACACAACCATAAAGTACCATCCTTTTTCTTTACAAAAAGTATGGGTGATCCCCATAGGGACACACTTGGTTGGATGTACTTCTTATCTATTAATTCTTGTAATTGTATCTTTAGTTCATTCATATCTAGGATGTTCATCCTATAAGGAGCCTTAGAGACTGGTACTGCACCATGTACTATATTTATAGTAAAATATATATCTCTTTGTGGAGGTAATATTGTAATTTATTATGAGAATATGTCCTTAAATTCATTTAAAATAGGAAACTTTGGGATATTAATTTGTTTATTTTCCTTCTTGTTATCTATTACATGTAGAACATATAATTTTCAACCTTTATGCACACACTTTTTCATTTATACACATAAATTGTCCTAGGTATTCCTTTAATATGAACAACGTCAGTATCACCCGTACATAAAAATGTCTTATTATAATAATTTAATATCACTCTATGTTCTTCTAACCAATTGATACCAATTAAAAAATCATATGACCCCAAGGGAAAAACATTCAAACCATCATATCCTTTAAAATCATTCATAAAGAATTAACAATTTTCAACAAATTTAGTTACCTTCCTTTTTATACCCATAGCAAGTTGAACTAACCATGACTTTTCAAAAAAACAAAATCTGTATTTTACACATATTCACAACTCTAGGTGAAAATATAACTTACAAAAATAGAGATTGGTTCATTATTTAGTGTACCTTCTACTTCCATCATGGAAGTTTGATAATGTTCTTGTTTATTTTCCAATGTTGTGCTGATTTTAGGAATGTTTCTTGTTATCTTATAAATTGTAGAAGATTGACGAACAATATGCATGGTGTTGTTGTTGGCTTTCTTCCTAAGAGGACAATCCTTACAATAATGTGGGTCACCACATTCCCAACCTTTCAAAAGTTCTCTTTGAGCTGTATTTTTATTATAAAATGTAACTCATTCTTTTTCCTTATTCCCTAATCTATTATAAGGCTTATTACCTTTATATTTATTTCCTTGATAACCTAGATGATTATTTCCAAAATTCTTATTGTAATTCTTCTTCCTTTTCCTTTTTTTCAAATTTATTACTCCTTTGATCTTTCCAATTATTCACATTCTAATTTTTGTTTTTGTTTTGTTGATAACTGAATTTTACTTTAATCATTGCTTCTTTTGTTCTTAGGCTATCATACTCAATTCTATCTTTATATATAGGAGGTAAATAACTTATAAACAATTGAATCTTTTGGTTTTTATCAACAATATAAGGCAAATAACTTAGAAAATTTTAGAACTTACTGCACAGATATTTCATTGTCATCCTTCCCAATTTTAAGTCATAAAATTCCTTTGATTTTTCTTCGTAATAATGTTGTGAAAAGTATTGTGTTTCAAAATATTTCTTAAAAGTTATCCAAGTTACATATTTTTCTTTAATATGTTTATATCTTGCCATCATATATCCTCTTTCCCCATCAAGTTATAAATTGTCAATTTGTATTTAATTCACTAGAATAATTATATATTTAAAGTATTTCTTCATTCTTGAAAG
>WSFP011588817.1:0-10275 GCA_009831015.1 Picea engelmannii | reverse complement strand
AAGGCAGATTAATATATTCAATAACTAATCTATACATATGATCAAGGAGTTATGTAATAAAGTGACATCATCTTTATGGGAAAGGGACATATTGCTGTATTGAATTAATTGAAAGTGAAACTTACAACCTGAGCCTTGATGTCGTAGGTCTCGTTTCGATGGATTCTAGCTCTGACACACACACTTGCTCATGCATGAAGAAAATCAACCACTTGTGATGACCTTGCTGTTGTCTTTTGCTGCTGTAGCATCAGTCCTTCATACAGTCTTACACTAATTCTATAATCAATATCCAACTAGCTTGCTGCTTGTTTTCTTAACCCTTTCCATGAGAAATCTCTTCAATATATAGGAGAAGATAGATTAGTTATTTGGATAGGGAATGATCCCAAGATATCTGGAATGCCAGCACCTGAATAACCATTCGAAAGCCAACTTACCCTTCTAGAAGGTTCAAGATTTTTATCTTTTTCCCCTTTAAGAACATGTTCGCACCCTAACAATGAGTACAGTGCGAGAAGTTCGCACCCCAGCTTAATGTAGCCTGCGAGAATCATGCATTCTCGCAGGTGAATATATAGGTAGCCTGCGAACATTCTTCAAAAGTGTGATTTCTGGAAGAAGACAACTGTAACTTTTCTCAGGAAAGTGTCTTTAGTAAAGAGCTTGATTTTCCATCATCATAACATCATCATGACATCATCACAATGACCAAAAATTTGGATAATAGAATGCCCCCCAAAGTCTGAGAGTGGAACTAGTGATAGTCAATGGACTTTGTAAGTAGCATGTGTGTGTCAAGAACCAAAAACACATCTAATCGGAAACCTGCAAACATCAAGCATCAACAAAATATTATGCATACCAATTCTCGAGGTAGGCATTCCCATACTCAGATCATAGACTGATGACATCATAAACAAAGGTCATGGCCACCAATCATACACTGTGGATCCATGCAGTCATAATATAGCATATCCACCTGAATACACTGTGGATCTATGCGACAAATTTTCAACCAAGATGACATAGCCACGAAATATACACAGTGGATCTATGTGTCGCAAATTATACATACTCCATCGCAACCTGGATCACAAAGATAATATCCAAGGTCTTCAATCTCATCACCCAAAGTATGAATCTAACCACGTGATTACATGTGGTGAAGTCGAACATGGTAGAAAACACTTGATTACCGGTCATTGATGTAACCGTTAACAAGTGCGAGGGAAATCACCATTGATGGAAATGACTCCCAAGGTACTATAGTACAATCCATCGACTGTGAATAAATGAGTTGATGTCGAACAACCAATAGAATCTTTCGATCAAGGGCTAGTGATGTAAACCCATGGTCGAAAGAGAGGAAACTTGCCATTGAGGCATGCGAGCTCCAAGGTACTAAATAATTTCTAAGCCTTGATTCCGGATAATGTGCTGAAGTCGACAGAACAAGACTCGTCACAGGAGGGCCTTGATGTATCCCCCATCAGTGACATGAAATGAGTAACAAAGTTTGAAAGTGAAACAGAGTATATGACAATTGGACTTTGGACACAGGGAAGGCCGACACGGAGTGAAAGTATAACTGCAGATGGTTGAATCAATAGAAGTTTGGACCGCTCTTGAACATATGGATGACACGAACAATGGTTTGGCATCATTTTCTCAAAGACGACACATGGAAAGACCTTGTTATTGAATCGAATGAGAGACAAATGGATTTCCCAAACCGGCTCCAAATGATGAATAGGGGGTGTCATGTTCAAGAGTGACACTTACTGCCAACTAACACAAAGACAAGACATATCCCTTTCCCAAATTTCCCCCCACCATTTCTGGCAAGTACCTCTTTATTTTTACGCAAGCTTGAAGAGGATCACATATGCTTGTTTATATAAGCTCATCCTTTGAACGAGTCCCTCGAAGTATTTTTAACGAACCCTAAGAAGGAGTGGTTTGGTCCCATCACGGGTCAGTCAATGTTTGTTTAATGAGTCCAGAGATAGGAAACTCGAAGGTTTTTCAAGATTATAGAGTTTGGAAAAACACTTAAAAGAGAACTCTCTCAGTTCCTTTTTCGTACAGTAATCCAACGAGACCGAAAAAGGGTTAAACTATCGCTCGAAGGATGCATACTTCACATACTTTAACGAGCATGAAAATAGCAAGATCGCTCGACAATCTTACCATGTTTAGAGAGTCTGAAAAGAGCTTAAAGTTAACTCCAGGGGGGTTCCTTTGTCGTGTAATCAGAGCGATCCCGGAAAAGAGATAAAACAACGCTCGATCACGTTTTCATGTTTTTCACAAGCGCAAGAATGGATAAAAGGCGCTTGAGGTTTTATATCAAAACCATAGGAAACAAACAAAAACACACCACACCGCAAAAGTTTTGGTCCATAATCATCTGCATTGGGTACCTGCAAGTCATTTTACTCACTTCCATATTAGTAATTAAGGTTAAATAATGAATAAACATGAAAAAACCCACTTTTACCATGGTAAAAAGTAAATAAAATAAATTCACAATTCATTTTACCATATTATTTTCCCCTTTTACCATTTGAGTGCAAAAAACCTCCATTTTACCTTCTACCTTCATCGTCGATTTTTGGAGCTTTGGGCCATCATTCTTCGAGCCGTCTACGGTGTTTTGGTAAGTTTTCCATTCTCTATCTTTTCATGGTTCAAATTCCTGATTTCATTGGTTAAATTTCAAGTTTTAAGTCCATTTTGAAAACCCTATGCGTGTAGAAGGATTCTCGCAGGCTGCCCATACGGGGCCTACGAGAATGCTTCATTCTCGCAGGTGGGCCTAAGGCAGCATGTGAGAAGTTCGCACTGTGTGCCATAGGCCACCTGCGAACAACGCAAAGTTCAAAAAAGTTTGTAATTTTTAGCCAATAAAAAGAACTTTCCTCATGTTTAAGATTATTAACTATCTTCATATGTTTCCCATGCAGGTTTATAGCCATCATAATGGTGCTCGAATGGAGAGAACGGGAACACGAGGAGGATAATGCAACCACCGAAAATCACCCTCCGACCATTGCTGCCTTAAGAGATTGCGGTCTCTTGAAGTATTTCTGCATACCGGGCATGAGAGCCCAAGTTCGATTGCTAGAACACTTAGTCCGGATGTGGGATCCGGATCAACAAGTTTTTAATGTCACAGCTCACACATTGACTATCGACATTGAGGACATCTATTTCTTGACTGGGCTATCCAGGCGAGGGTCCTATGTCATTTTGACTGGTAGCCGAAGGGGTGGTTTAAAAATGAGTGAGTATTGCCGGGAGTACTGCGTGCCTGAGGCTGAACGAAAAAAAGGGAAAGTGGCCATTTGGGGAATGACTGATATAACTCTCCGTACCATACTCTTCACTATCACTCGGATGGAAGGAAGTGTTGCCCCACATATGGCTCTGTAGAGCTATTTTCAGTATGCCATCGAGTGTACTGATCAGCCCCGGGTCTTCAACTGGGCTAACACAGTTTTACGCAGTCTCAAAAAACAACTGACCAAATGCAGGCGTGGAGATCTAAAACAGTTTGGTTATGGATCATTGCTGGTGTCCTTATTCTATGAGAGGGTCCCAGTGTTTAGAATTCAAGTTGAGTGGCAATTTCCGGGTCCCAGGGATCCACAGATGTTACGATGGTGTCACCTCATGGCTAGACATGTGGAAGGACCAATCGTCAGGTATGACGATCTCTTCTTTGACTGGCTTCAAGGCCAGGTGCTGATGGTAGAATATTATGCATACAATGGCTTGGACTTTCATGGTGATCCTGACCTTGTACTTCCTGAAGACGCACAATGGGGAGACATCGGTAAGAAGTACACAAATTTTTTAAGTTTTTTTAAATGTTTTTGGATTTTAAACATATTTAAATGTTTTTTTTTTGTTTTATGGATTTATCCAAAGACTAACACCAAATTTTAATGATAACACAGATGTTGGGGCATATAGACCTGTTGGTAGTTCTCCTGTCCAGTGTCGAGGAGAGGCAGCAGTTGCAGTTCCCCAGTATGCTGAGGACTATCTGACAGTGGAGCAGAACTTAGAGGGTCTGATGGATGATGTTCCAGATATGCCTCTGGAGGAGATCCCACGACGTGATCAACATCACACTGTGGGAGTCTCTACCTCTATGGGTCACTTGCTCCGTAGAGTTTCTAGGACATTAGTGTGCTATCGTGAACATCATTGATGTTATTATGTAAAATCCATGGGCTTCAATTTTGATATTTTGGTCTTCGGACACATTTTGTAAAAACAAACTTTGATCGTTATATATATTTACATGGGTTCTACTGGCTTACTTTACATTGTGTACATTTGAATGTGTTTGATTTATAAGTGATTTAAATTTCTGTCCAATACATAATTAGCTAAAGCATCTGTCAATGTATTAAGACATCTAGGAATGTGTTGATATTCTATGTAATCAAAATGTCGTTCCAAGAGGCGAATCTGCAAATATACCCTTAATAAAGTAGGACTTCGAATAGAATATACATTACTGATCCGTATACATTACTACCAACTGCGAGTCAAGTCAAATGACCAAATGACAGATTCCGAGAGAGATAGCATCAACCAGTAATTCAACTACGGCGCTATACTCTGCAATGTTGTTGGTTTCTCGACCAAGACATATACCTCGTAGAGATATGAGTTCATTTGTCGGGGCATAGATTGCCCATGCAACGGAATCTAGGTTCCGAGTACTATGGCTAGCACCGTCGGCGAAGCCAATATAAGGTAGCGAATACTCCGACATATGGCAATCAAACACAACGTCATGTAAGGGAAGAGACCAGATAACGTCAAAAGCAAAACTAAAGTAACGCACACACTCAGTATGATACATAAACTACAAGTACTCATGCACAAATGACTTATGCATAGTACTTCTTTAAGTACAACCCATTCCTGGGTTCACTCAAAGGTACCCCATCATAATCCACTAGCTCATACACTCTTTTTTCCAACACTCTACTAACAATGTAAGGCCCACGCCACATTGGTTCGAATTTCTCAGCTCCTAAGACATCTTTATCTTGTTCATACAAAAGAATAAGATTGCCTTCAGAGAAGACACGAGGTTTGACATGCTTGTCATAATGTGCCTTAACACGTTTCTTCTGGGCTTCTAATACAAGAGTAGCATCACGGCGAGTCTCGTCTAATCGCATCAAATACAACAGATGTTCCTCTTCGGCAGAAGTATTAGGTAAGAGCTCTACAGCTAGCTTCAAAGACCAGATTTCACATTCTATTGGCAGAATGACTTCCATGCCATAAACTAAACGAAAGGGTGTAAACCCTGTGGCAGATTTAACAGATGTCTGATATGCCCACAATGCTGAAAATAACATCGTGTGCCAGCTAGTTTTATGGATTCCTATCATCCGTCGAATCATAGTTATAAGAACCTTATTTATGGCTTCGACCTATCCATTAGCCTGTGGATAATAGGGTGTCGAGCTATCATGACGAAGGACCAACTTCTCTGTAAGTTTAGACATCATATGATTCCTAAAATGACTACCGTGATCAGTAATGATAGCTTGAGGAAAACCAAAACGAGTGATGACATGGTTGAAAAGAAATAAAGCTGCAGTCTTCCCAGTATTGTCGAATGTCGGCATCGCCTCGGCCCACTTAGTAAAATAATCAACAGCTACAATAATATAACCATGTCCCCCGGCCGAGTGAGGGTGACATGTCATGAAATCAATGCCCCATTTAGCAAAAGGACCTACTGAGACTATAGGATGAAGGGGAGCAGGATGCGACCGAATCTTCTGATTATAGGTCTGGCAGGCATGACACTTCTGAACAACAGTGATGCAGTCAGTGAATAGGGAAGGCCAAAAGTAACCTGCATGTAAGATCTTCTGGGTGGTAGCATACCCAGACATATGACCACCACATGCTCCTAAATGGAAGTCATTCAAAGCTTTCTTAGCTTTCTCAAAAGTCAAACAATGTCGAAAGACAGAGTCAATGCCTCGACGGTAAAGAGTATCGCCGAGGATAATATAATGACGTGCTTGATAACGAACACGACGTCATTCATTACTGGACAAAGCAAGCCGAAAAGTTTGAGTTTGGAGATATATAATGATATCTCCGTACCAAATACCGTTGGTACTGATAAGGAAAAGTGACTCGTCAGGTAACGAATCAACTGCTACCTTTTCCATGGCAGTGTGGGGAAAATCACAAATTAACTCAGCGAAAACTAGAGATTTCTTCGACGTGGCGCGATCGAATTCCAAATCGAACTCTTGGAGAATAACAATCCACTTGGAGTACTTGTCCCCCAGCAATTGACGTGTCAATATATGTTGCATGGGGTTACAGTGTGAAATCACTGTAGTCTTCCTGGAGAGAATATAATGACGAAAATGTTGAACTGCTTGAACAACAGCCAAAGCCAGTTTCTCAACATGTTGGTACTTGATTTCCGTGGATGATAAACTTCTACTCAAGTAATAGATAACATGTTCATCGTGGTTATCATCCTCTTGAACAAGGACCATGCTGATAGTATACTCAGATGCAACAAGATAAAGAAAGTAATCCCAACTATAATCAGGAGGGAAAAGAAGAGGAGCTTTTGTGAGGGATAATTTCAAGGCTTCAAAAGCGTTGTGAGCAACTTTATCCCAGACAAACTCTGAACCTTTCTTTAGAAGACGTGTGAAACCATGAGTAATCTCAACGTAATTCGGGATGAACCAATGAAGAAAGTTCGCTTTTCCCTGCAAACTTTGTAACTGGCACAGCGAAGAAGGAGGAGGGAGATTAAGAATCGCCTCAACCTTAATAGGATCTACCCGGATCCCATGACGTGAAACAATGAAACCGAGGAGACGGCCTGATTCTACGCAAAAGACACATTTATGAGGATTCAAGCAAATGCGATAGAATCGACAACGAACGAAGATTGCTCGAAGATGATTAGGGTGATCGACTCTACGTAAAGAGTGAGCCGACAAATCATCCAAATAAGGTTGAACAATATGTTTGATATCGTGAAATGCGTAAGACATAGCATGTTGGAACGTAGCACCTGCATTCTTTAGACCGAAAGGGAGTTTTCTATAGGTGAAAGTACCCCAAGGACAAATAAAGGCCGTTTTATGTTGGTCCTCGGGAGCGATATTGATTTGATTATAGCCAGAAAATCCATCCAAGAGGGAAAATATTTCACTACCGGCACAGTCATCGACGATCTGGTCAACGAAAGGGGTTGGAAAATTGTCCTTTGGACAAGCTTTGTTGATATCCCAATAATCAACACAAACACGTATACTACCACCTTTCTTATCAATCGGTACGGGGTTGGAAACCCATTCTGTCAATGCCACGGGGTAAATGAAACCGACTTTAAGAAGTTTTTCTACTTCGAGTTTAATGGCTGC
Source organism: Picea engelmannii (assembly GCA_009831015.1). Lineage (NCBI taxonomy): Eukaryota > Viridiplantae > Streptophyta > Pinopsida > Pinales > Pinaceae > Picea > Picea engelmannii. The sequence goes on along the minus strand of WSFP011588817.1, from coordinate 2,827 downwards.
CGCTTTACGTGGATGGACAGGATGGAGGCACTGCCGGACTAGTTTGGCTCCGGGGTATGTCTTAATCTCATGAACGACTATAGCAAGGTCAATACCCGACATCTCTTCATAACTCCACACAAAGATATCACGAAATTCTTTAAACAAGGAAGTATAAGTGACAATTTCTTCGGGAGAACACGAAGCTCCAATATGAACGTTCTCGACTATCCCAGGTTTCACTGAAATTTCTATGGGCATCATGGGTGAAATTTTACTGAGGTTCCCTTCTGCAAACACATCTTGTGTAGAGTAGGAAGCCGCGGATATTACAACAACAGTCGATGGAGTCGAAATCTGCTGGTAATTCTCAAGAGTTTGTTGTTCCAGAAACAGTATGGAACGATGATGCCCATCGTCCCAAGGGGTGTCCTCCATAATGGACATGATCATCTCGTCAGTGGGAAAGATGACATGGAAAGGATTAGGAGACAACTCCTCAAAAGAATAAATAGTAAAGGTTGTCGATTAAATAGCTTGATACGTAGATTCAACCAAACTTAACGGCATAACGTTGCCAAAACGAACATGATCTCTAGGATCAGGGACTATCCAAGGGTCAACAGACACAGGAAGTGCATGAGGTACAGTAGAGATCATATTAATGGAAGAAATAAATGGGCGTGGAAGATCGGGTGGTGGTGGTATGGGGAAAGTACCCATTAACGAAGAATCTTTTAAAAGACCGACCCCGACATTCTCGCAGTGGGGTTTTAGCGATGAAAGGAAGGTTTCCAACATGAGTATCAGCATTAAAAAAGGCAAGTTGATCGACCGTAACCACTTTTCCTTGGTGAGGAAATCGTATGACACGGAAAAGGGTTGACACGACAGCACGCATAGAATCGACCAAGCTTCGACCAAGTAGAAGATTATAATCTAGGGGGGTATCAAAAACTTCCACTTCCACTTGGACGGTCTTACCTTCCAGAGTAACAGGAAATGATGGTAGAACACCATAAGTCTTAAAAACAGAGCCATTGAAGGCTCGCAAAGTGTTTTGTGATTCGTTTAACGGGGGAGAGCCAATGGCTTTCCAACAAGTAAAAGACATTACACACGTAGAGGCACCCTCATCAATAACAGTCCGACAAATGCTCTTGTCGGCGACAACAACTTAGATTTGAAATGAAAGTTGTGGGGGTAACCTTGGAATATGATCTTCCAAGTTAAAGACTATCAGATTCGTATCTGTCGGATCAATGCGACCTATAGCTTTCAACAGTGCCCTTCGTTGTGCAGGAAAAGACTGAAGGACTTCCAGGGCAGACATCGCTAAGGGTGCTTGGGCCAGATCTTTGACAATGCTATAGTTCTGGGCTGCCCGAGCATGAGGATTGAATGCCAACTTCTTAACGACACCTTTTGGAGGTCATAAAACTATATCAAGACTCAGTCGTTCGAGATGAAGAGGACTGTTTGTAGGTGGATTGGGTGGAGAAGGCTGTACCATATCGGGAGGTAAGTCATCGAACTTCTCCTTATAAGGAGTATAGTCTTTAGCTTTAGTGGTAAGTGCAACATTGTCTTTCATGGAATCATCGGTGCACATCAAAACATAAGATGATGTAGAAGTAGAGGGTTGGTCGTGGATGACCAACAAAGCCTGTTGTTGAGATGGGAAGGGTTGAGACAAGACTTCCGAAGTAGAGGGTTTGGGTGTTTCTTGAAGGAACTTGTTAACCTCAGCATGTCTCGGACAATCCTTCATGTAGTGATCATCACCACAGATAAGGAAAGGGTAGCGTGGTTTGCACTTATCCCGGTCATCAACAGGAGGTGATTTGGTTTGCTCATTCTGATTATTGTTTTTACTCTCCTTATTCTTGCCTCTCCCTTTTTTAGACTTATTTTTACCGGTCGGCGTAGATTGAACAACGTTCACTTCAGAGGTTTTACCGGTGGGAGGAGCAGGAGACGGAGCACTTTGAACATTAGAAGAATTGGATTTCGGGGTTGTAGTTGAAATGGAATGTGAGTGGCTATGAGTGGAACCAATCACACCATCAGCTGCATGCGAGGCAACGAGAGTAGTAGAAGTGCTGGAACTTCCAGGATGAGGTAAATCAGGTAGTAAATCATACAAGGTTCCCGTTTACGAATAAACGAGATCAAGATACTGAGCACGACTAATATCCTTCTCTTCTGTGACAACACCGCCCATAGCAATGTCTTTCCAAATTTTGTTTACAAAAGACTTTGTAAACCATTCTGCCAGTAACTGATCAGGAAGCTCAAGTTTAATGAGACATCGCCTCCATCGCCACTCATGAATATGATCAGATATATGAGTGCCTGAGCTTTGTTTGAAGGAGGTTAAAATCTCAATTCCGGTATCGTAACGGATCGGTAACTGTTAATGTGTTAGAAAGGCCATTGCAAGGGTGTTGAAATCCGAAAATAAACCTCGTGGTAATTCAATGTACCACTTCACAGCAGCACCTGTAAGAGTTCGTTGAAAAAGACGCAGTCGAATGGAGTTGTCCATCAATGAGTTGGATGAGCACCACAAATGGAAAGTCATGACATGATTATTTGGGTCCTCTCCCACCTTCCCATCGATTTTTGGAATGTCCGATGGAAGCTTTGCAGGGATAGCAAGCCATTGGGGAGAGTGACGAATAGGATCATTAAGAATCCTAGAGAAATCTGGCAGATCCAAAGTAGCAAGAAAAGGCAACTGCCGATTCACTTGTGGATACTAGTGACTTTGGGGTGGAAGCCCTGTCGGTAGACCAGTGGGACCGTATGCAGTCTGCCCCCAGAGGGAAGACCCTGGTTGGTTCTG
>WSFP011588807.1:0-10275 GCA_009831015.1 Picea engelmannii | reverse complement strand
CAGTTTACAACGTTACAACCCGTGTACATCAGGTTTTGTGCCCAAAATTAAAAATTGTGTCAGGTTTCCATGCCACGTCATGAGATCCATGATCCTTAACCTTCCATATATTGGAAACATTCTGAAGAGGCCCTTAAGTTCCATTTGAAGGCTATAAATTGGGCCATATCCAAGTCGTGGAAGGGGGAGAGAATTCAACTTTTGAGAGCACAAATACTCTGGGAAATTTCACTTCACATTGAGTTAGCATCCCTTTATCCTTGAAAGTATGAACACATTCTTCATCCTCCAAGATCTTCCTTATCTGTTTGAGACCCTCATTGTCTCCCTTACATGAGATTGCCTTTTGTGGAGGATTGAAGTGGTGGAGGCCCAGTTGGAGGGACTTAGTTTCTCGGTTCTGATGTGTGCCGAAATCGAAGTTTTTCACTTATATACTTTTGTTGATCATTTTTAATATAAATACTCTTTTCTCGTCTAATTGATATCTTGCAAATATTTGAATTATTATTCCATGGGCATATTTGTGATGTATGTTAATGGATTATGTTATTTTATATGCTAACATTGTATAGTATCACCATATTCTTGCGTATCATGGTTTTTGAGGACAAGTTGTAGTTGTAAAGCTTTGAGTTGTGTGCTCAATGGTGGTCTTAGTTGGATGCCCGGATGAGGTAGGCTCTTGATCTTGTCCTATTAGCATTTCTTTTATATAGCATAATTGGGATTAGAGTTGATTTATGCATGTCATTCTATCTGTTGTGGTTTATACCATGCCATAGAGTGATTTTCCTCATAACAAGAACATGCTAGCTTTCACACATAGAGGGATGATGTTGGTTAATATGCGCTCCTTCTTGTGCAAGAGGGAAAGATATCATGCACTAGATTTCCCCCATGCTGGGATGATGTTGTTCGAGATGCACTCCTACTTGTGCAAGAGGGAAAGTTAACACGCTCTTGCTTTCCCCCATGGTGGGATAATGTTTGATATGCATTCTTGCTTGGGAAAGAAGGAAATATAGTTCACACTATATTTTACCCATGATGGAATGATGTTGTTCAAGATGCACTTGTGCTTGGGCAAGATGGAAATCCAACACACACTAGATTTCCCACATCATGAAATGATTTTCAATATGTGCTTATGATTTTGAAAGAGGGAGAGATAGCACATTCTACCTTTCCCCACAGTGGAATGATGTTGTTTGAGATGCGCTTGTGATTTTGAAAGAGGGAAAGCTAGTAGGAACTAGCTTTCCCCCACGGTGGAATGATGTTGGTGGAGATGCACCTTTGTTTGTGTAAGAGTGAAAGCTAGTGTGCGCTTTCTTTCCTCGATGATGGAATGATTATGTTTGATATGTGTTTGTGCTTGTTCAAGAGAGATGACTTTTATGTGAAATCTTTCCTTAATGTTGTAATGATGTTGTTCGAGATGCGCTTGTGTTTATGCAAGCGCGAAAGATAACTCCCACAATGGAATGATGTTTTTCAAGATACTCTTGTGCTTATTCAAGAAGAAAAGTTATCATGTGCTAGTTTTACCCCCTGGAGGAATGATGTTGTTCAAGATGCACTTTTGTTTGCACAAGAGAGAAATATAAAATGTAATAACTTTCCCCTATAGTGGAATAATGTTGTTCGAGATGCGTATATTCTTGTGCAAGAGGGAAATCTAATATGCGCTAGATTTTCCCCATGGTGGGATGATGTTCAAGATGCACTTGTGCTTTTGCAAGAGGGAAAGCTAGAATGCCCTATATTTCCCCCACGGTGGAATGGTATTGCTCGAGATATATTTTTGCTCATGTTTATGCAAGAGGGAAAGTTAACATGCATTAGATTTTTCACACGATGGAATGAAGTTGTTAGAGATGGGCTTGGGCTTGGGATTTTTCAAGAGATAAATATAGCATGTACTATATTTCCCCCATGGTCGAATGATGTTGTTCAAGATGAGCTTGTGCCTATTCAAGAGGGAAGAGTGCACTAGCTTTCCTCCATGGTAGAATGACATTGTTCAAGATGCTTTTTTGCTTGTGCAAGAGGGAAAAATAACAAGCATTAAAATTCCCCTACTATGTAATGATGTTGTTAGAGATGCATTTGTGCTTGTGCAAGAGGGAATACTAGCATGCTCTATCCTTTTCCCATGGTGGAATGATGTTGTTCAGATGCACTTATTCTTGTGTAAGAGGGAAAGATAGCACACGCTAGCTTTTCACCATGCTAGAATGATGTTGTTCAAGATGCTCTTGTACTTGTGCAAGAGGGAAAACTAGCATATGCTAGATTTCCCCCATGGTGGAATGATGTTGTTCGTGATGCACTTGCTCTTGTGCAAGAGGAAATCTAACATGCACTAGCTTTCCTCCACAGTGGAATGATGTTGTTCAAGACGTACTTGTGCTTGTGCAAGAGGGAAAACTAGCATGCACTAGATTTCGTCCATGGTGAAATGATGTTGTTTGAGATGAGCTTGTGCTTGTGTAGGAGAGAATTTTAACACGTGATAACATTCTTCCATAGTGGAATGATGTTGTTTGAAATGTGTTTTTTCTTTTGCAAGAAGGAAAGCTAGCATGCACTAGCTTTCCTTCATAGTGGAATGATGTCTGAAATGAGTTTCTACTTGTGCAAGAAGGAAAACTAGCATGCACTATCATTCCTCCATAGTGGAATGATGTTGATTGAAACATTCTTCTACTTGTGCAAGAAGGAAATCTAGCCCACACCAACATTCCTCCACAGTGGAATGATGTTCGAAATACACTTCTAGTTGTGCAGGAAGGAAATCTAGTAGACTCCAACGCTTCTCCATAGCAAATGATGATGTTCAAAATGTTCTTATGCTTGTGCAAGAAGAAAAATTAAAATGTTATAGCTTTTCTCCACAATGGAATGATATTGTTCGAAATGCACTTGTGTTTGTATAAAAAGGAAATCTAGCACGTAGTATATTTCCTTCATAGTAGAATGTGTTCAAAATGTGCTTGTATAAGAAAGAAACCTAGCACACGCTAACTTTCCTCCATAGTGGAATGTTGTTTCTCAAAATGTATTTGTGCTTGTGCAAGAATGAAACCAAACACACAATAGATTTCCTCCATACTGGATTTTTTTTTGAAATGCATTTCTGTTTGTGCAAGATGGAAAAATAGCACACTATAGCTTTCTTCCACAATATAAAGTTGTTTTTTGAAATGTGCTTGTGCTTGTGCAAGAAGGAAGACTAGCACGCACTAACTTTCCTCCACAATGGAATGTTTTTTTTTTTAAATACACTTGTGCATGCACAAAAAATAAACCTAGCATGCCCTGACTTTCTTCCACCATGGATGATGTTGCTCGAAATTCACTTGTGTTTGTGCAAGAAGGAAAGCTAACACATGCTAGATTTACTCCACAATGGAATGATGTTGCTCGAAATGCACTTGTGTTTGTGAAACAAGGAAAGCTAACACATGCTAGATTTACTCCACAATGGAATGATGTTGTTCGAAATGCACTTGTTCTTAGTTAAGAAGAAAAGTGGGCATGCACTAGATTTATTCCACAATAGACTAATGTTGAAAGATAGCATGCCTTAGCTTTTTTCCAAAGTGGAATGATGTTGTTTGAAGTGCTCTTTTTCTTGTGAAACAAGGAAATCTATCACACACTAGTTTTCCTCTATAGTGGAAATATGTTGTTCGAAAGGCGATTTTTCTTATGTGAGATGGAATGCTAGCACACACAATCTTTCCTAAAAAACATAATGATGTTGGAAATGTAGTTTTTATTGTGCAAGATAAAAATCTAGCATGAGATAGCTTACCTCTATAGTTGAATGATGTTGTTCGAAATGCGCTTGTGCTTGTGCAAGATACAAATCTAACATGTGATAGATTTCCTCCATAATGGAATTCTGTTGTTCAAAATGCATCTGTGCTTGTGCATGAAGGAAGATAACCCATGATTGCTTTCCTCCACAATAAAATGTTTTTGTTTGAAATTAATTTGTACTTGTGCAAGAGGGAAAACTAAGTTACCTTTCCTCCACATTGGCATGTTGTTGTTTGAAATGCATTTGTTTTTGCACAAGAAGGAAAACTAACATGCACTAGCTTACCCCCAAAACATAATGTTGTTGGTTGAAATACACTTGTTCTTGTGAAATAAGGAAAACTAGCTTTCCCCCATAGTGGAATGATGTTTCTTGGAATGTGTTTGTTCTTTTGTAAGAATGAAAACTAGCATGCATTAGATTTACACCACAATGGAATGATGTTCAAAATGTTCTTGTGCTTGTTCAATAAGGAAAGCTAGCACATGTTATCTTTCCTCCATAATATAATGATGTAGTTTGAAATGTGTTTATGCTTGTGAAAGAAGGAAAGATAGCATGTGCTAGTTTCCCCTATAGTGGAATGATGTTTCTTGAAATGCACTTCTACTTGTGCAAGAAGGAAAACTAGTATGCACTAGGTTTCCCCTACAATGGAATGATGTAGTTTGAAATCCACTTTTGCTTGTGTAGGAAGGAAAAATGGTGCGCACTATATTTCCCCCTCAATGGAATGATGTTATTCAAAATGCACTTCTACTTGTGCAAGAAATAAAACTACCACGTGCTAGCTTTCCTTTACAAGGGAATGATGTTCGAAATTTGATTGTACTTGTGAAAAAAGGAAAGATAGAATGCACTATATTTCCTCCACAGTGGAATGATGTTTTTCAAAATGCTGATGTTCTTGTGAAAGAAATAAATCTACCATGCACTAGATTTCCTACACAGTGGAATGATGTTGTTCTAAATGTGGTTGTGCTTGTGTAAAGAGGAAATATATCACGCACTAGTTTTTCTCCACAATGGAATGTTGTTGTTTGAAATGCACTTGTTCTTGTGCAAGAAGGAAATCTATATACTCTATTATGAATTCAAAATGTCGTATTTCCTTGCAGTGCTTTTTGCAAGTTAGTATATAACATTTAAATACTGCCCAAATCTTGGCATGATGAAAAAACATTTTTGATAATTTCAAGTTTTGATTGATGGGATAATAAGTTCATTTTCATCATAATCAACTATTTCGAGACATCTATATATCCACCATGTGAATTAGACTATCTTTGTAATGGTGACATAATGGTTTCATGACTTGGAAGACATGGTTGATTTGAATTCCAATGTTGAGCTACAAAAGAAATATACCTTAACCTTACTCTTGAACCATTCTACTCAAGTTTAATATTGTTTATGTTTGTGAATTTTATAGATGTATTATAAAATAGTTTGGCCTTGTACTAATAGTATTATCTTTGACAATAATTTATTGGGAATTTGAATGAGTTGAATGGATGCAAAAAACCAAATTCATTGAACACTTATTGGGAATTATGTTGAGATGTTGTATAAGTTTGATTCCTCTTACATGTTGTAAAAAATTCACATTATATTCATGCTTGATTCTTACAGAAGGATAGATAAAGTCTGATAGTTTAAATGGTTTTAGAGAAGCCTAGCTCTTATATCAATTCTCATTTTGTTAGTTCCATATGTTATAATTGTCTAAATAAGTGATTCCTTAGTTTTTGGCATGTATCATAGAGTGTTCAATGGACAACCTAGAAGATGACAATCATGCTTTGGTTGCATGTTATAAAATGGTTGGGCAATCTTTTCAACTTTTTTGTTTAGTAATTTTGTCTTTGAGTCCTAGTTTAGTTTTCAAATGCTCGGTGTTTGGTCAAGTGACTCTAGTAGAAAATTATTTCTTTTGGTTAGGTTTTGATTTGCAATTGTATGATTAAAACCAGGTAAATTATACAACCTAAAATTTGAAATGACTGGATATGTCATTGTCCTACATCTAAAAATTCAAAAATGTGAATTTGTGTTGATTTTGGATCTCGAGGGACAATGATAAGGGTTTGTCACCTTTCAATTTAAGCATTTCCTTTGGTTCTGGTTGTCTCATTGAGTGCTTAGAATCATACTTGAAGAATAGTGTTATTGTTCTATTGTATGCAATATCAATGCCTAGTTGGTCCCTCCTACTATGCCTTTTAAGTGTTGAATGTTGGGTTTCAAGATGAGCTTCAAGCTTGTATTGGCTTTGGAACAAGCTAACTTAGATCCACGATTATGAAACAAGAAATATATTCAAATCTAATGTTGTTGCAGGATCTACATCTATTTTTGTCATAGATGGAAAGCTACTGACAAGCTAGCAGTTGCTAGATTTCCTTTTGGAATAAGAAGTTTACTTTGTATTCACATTGCCTTTTATCACAAGCCCATGTAGAAATATAAACATGCTTTTCCCTATCCCTACTTATGATTCCCTTGCATGATGAGTCATGCTTGTTGGTCTCTAGACAAATCAAGGGGGTGATTTCACCCTAACCAAGGTTAGTGTTCTGATGTTGTCACCAACAATGCACTTATTCTTATGCTAGATGGAAATTTAATGGTTTCTACCTTTCTTTCTAGCACAAGAACAAGGATGAAATAAATGATTTGGGGGTGTCTTGGTCCTAAAAGGCACCATGGTTAGTGTATTTCTTTTGCATGTGCTCTTTTATTGGCTCTGTGACATGATAAGAAGATCCACAATGACACAATAAGAAGTGTATTTAAATCTGATGTTGTTGATGGCTCTGTACTTGTGATTTTACTAGAAGCAAAGAAAGTGGTCACAAACTTTCATTCTGGCACAACCACAAGGCTTCAAGATAGCTATAATAGTGGTATTTGTATCTAATTTTAGATTTTATGAATCGTAGGGTGATATTTCTAAGTGTATATGCACAATGTATCTAATATGGATTCAACCAGACCCAAGGCTCTCTTACTCAAAGTTAATGCAATCAATGCTCTAAGGGTGCTTTTGTTCTAACAATTACCATGATTAGTTGTAACATCCCTTTGGTTTACTGAACATCAATGTGTAAGCCAAAACAATGAAGCAACATTTTTTTTTTATAATCATAGAATAACTTAAACATAGCGAAACTAATTTCATCAATGATATTAACATGTAAATACAACAATACTTCACCTACGCAAAAGGAATGAACATATTCATCTTGTAAAAAATACTCAATGTCTAACACTAATTCTAAAAGTTTCTAACTAGTAACACAACTCAATAATCAGGCAAAATTCATCATGTTTACCTTTATTAAGATGCGCAACTCACACCTTAATTAGGTTAGTTTGAGGAACAGGTATTGAATTCTAAAAAACATTAATTTAATTCATTAAATCCTTTCACTTTCTAAACCATTAACTATAAATCATTAGTACTCGAGGTGTAGGATAGTCAGTGACATAGTGTGTTGTTAAGGTGCTCCTTGATGTTAAATTCACCAGTTCAAAACCTGTGGGGGAAAAACATCCAGCCATGTTAAGGACTGGTGTGGGTTAGGCCGGGTGCGATCCCTGGGTGATTCCCTTCTTAATTGTAGAAAGGTGTTGTTTGGTGTATGTCTACTTGTAACAAATTCATAGATCATATACTTGGGAGTTGTTAAATTATACAACCCTCGTTGCTGCTATCTAGCCCTAGGAGATTAATGTAATCTATCGGTACTAAACACTATGCCTATCACAACAAGTGTTGCTCTCCTTATTTTGGTATTTTAGTCCAAAAAGGATCAATACCATCTATGCATTCAAAATCATGTCATTTAACACCATATTAGAACTTACCAATATAGTAGATGAAGGAGAATGCAATCTGGTGATTGGACAGATCAAGCTTAGAGCCAAATACATAGGGTTGGAAGGTAAAGGTTGTGTTTTGAATAGTCTTCAACACATATTGAAGACAAGAATGAATTTTGTCTTTTCAAAATTCCTACTTCGATACCTATCATATTCATTTGAAAAACATGAATCTGATACACAATAATTAACTCAGAACTCGAAATGAAAAAAACATATATATATGAATCCCCAGCAACAACAACAACCTTTCACTATTTTTCCCCGGACATATATATGAATCCCCAACAATGTGTTGACAATTGTCCAACTATAGATTTTGAAACTAAGTGGAGAGAGACGAAGGAATTAATATGTATCAAGGTCATATCTTATGAATTAAGAGATTAATAAAATAACGATAATCTCTCTGTTGCTCCAAGTAATTGAAATCCTTGTGATGAATTAGGGAGGATCTTGTACTACAGTCATGTTTTGGTGCATTAACCTTGCATTAAAAAGGTCGAATTGTCACTAATTCTTATCATGTGGCCTCGATGGTTTGAATATGATGTCCATGAACATCATAATTTTCAATGATGTTACTAGTTTACAACTAAACACAATCAAAGTATCCAGGGCATAGATGACCCAAAGCTGGTAGTAATAACACAAACATTCAAATACATTTGATTTTAGATTACTACCTTCAACCTTCAGAATTACTACAATGATTAGATATTCAGAAATAATGACTACAAAAATATTTTAAAAGCCAAAGACACTTACAAATAGATTTATCAAATCAACTAAATACGCAAAATTGGATACAATCAACACAACTATTAGAATACATTTGATTTTCGATTATGACTTTCAACTTCCATAGTTACAACAATGATTGGATCTTCAGGTATAATGATTACAAAATATGTTAGAAATGAGAGACGCTTACAAATAAAATTTATCAAAACAACTAGATTTTAAATACCTTACACAAAGAAGAAAGATATTCAATGATCATGTTCAATTAGGTTTTCTAGGTAATGTCCCTTCTGCTTGTTATTTATAATGACTAGAATGACTTCACCACTACCTCCCGGCCAATGCTAGGGGTACTCTACTCCCCCCTTATCCCCTCAAGCCACAAAGAGGACACAAACAAAAACCAAATTTCAATAGCACAAACTTTCTCTGGCAAGGAGAGGTTTCCACCTCTTGCACAAGTTTACAACCCAACTCTCCACAAGTAAATTAGTTAGTAAAATTTTTAGCAGCATAACATTTATCCAGCAATAGGGTAGGTTCTCTCTTCCTCGCCATTTATTTTATAGGAAAATTTTCATTGACACATGTCCTCTCATGCACAAATAAATAATTTTTAATAATTTAATTAAGTATTATTCATCCACACCACATGACACACTCTCTTCAAGTTGGATATGCTAATTCTCTTTTTATTTTAATTAATTAGACATTTTTCCTTGCATTCCGCAATTTGTTCCTATTTTTTATCTTAGTTCTCTCTTAGTTCCCCAATCCCACCTTTATTGTGTCCCCTAACTAAAATTCAGTTTCAGTTTGATTAAGAGTCTTCTTTTAGTTAGGATTTAGTGGTTGATTGGCTTAGGATACTAACTCTTTGTTGACCACCTATTCTCTCATGAATTTATTTTCTTTTATTTAAAATTTCATGTTTATTATTTTCATGCACACATGTGCACATATACAATTTTAATTCTTATTTCTTCTTTTACTTAATTTACTAGTCTAACTGCCTTTATTCCCATTTAATGTTTTATTTAGTCCAACATCTTAAACTTAGACTCTTGTTAGTTTTCTAGTTTATAATTAAATAATTAACTGTATTATCTTTTCTAACAAAGTCTAAACATTTTATTTTATTTTCTAGGCATTCTAAATTTTTATTGACTCATAGGTTTTATTATGCAAAATTCCCTTCAAGACGCACTTCTGTTCTCCAAGGGTGCCACTCACCATTGACTAGTTTGAAAATTTTGTAGACAGTTGGAGTCAACACTCCACAAGTCGAACTTGTGAGAGACTCAAGGATTTACTAAGGAATAAAGACTCTGCCTTATTGCACGCCCATTAGATTTATTTGTGAGTGTCTGTCTCAGTCTTCCCTTACGACATCATGGCCCATATAAGAACTAGGTAATCGTTAAAATGTTGTGTAGGTCATGTTGGGAGTGCTAGTAGGATGTGATAGGGATGCTTCCACACCTCTCCCTCATCTGTCTGGTTTCTTTGTATGATGACTTTAATCAATATGTGAGTCATATTAGCAAGCTTCACCAAGCCTGCATCCACTGAAAAAAATAATTTCAATTATACATATACGTGAAATCCATATAGAATTCATCATCAATGATATATGTATATAAATAAAATACTCAAACCAAAATAAAAGTCCACTCCCTGACTCAATCTGAATTCCAAGGAAGTTCATTGATTCCATTTGCATCCTCAACTGGTCACATTTCTTGCACACTCTGGAAACCTCATCATAATACCTCTCAATATATACATCTAGAAACAACATATAAATCTCATTG
>WSFP011588802.1:0-10275 GCA_009831015.1 Picea engelmannii | reverse complement strand
CTTTCAAGAATGAAGAAATACTTTAAATATATAATTATTCTAGTGAATTAAATACAAATTGACAATTTATAACTTGATGGGGAAAGAGGATATATGATGGCAAGATATAAACATATTAAAGAAAAATATGTAACTTGGATAACTTTTAAGAAATATTTTGAAACACAATACTTTTCACAACATTATTACGAAGAAAAATCAAAGGAATTTTATGACTTAAAATTGGGAAGGATGACAATGAAATATCTGTGCAGTAAGTTCTAAAATTTTCTAAGTTATTTGCCTTATATTGTTGATAAAAACCAAAAGATTCAATTGTTTATAAGTTATTTACCTCCTATATATAAAGATAGAATTGAGTATGATAGCCTAAGAACAAAAGAAGCAATGATTAAAGTAAAATTCAGTTATCAACAAAACAAAAACAAAAATTAGAATGTGAATAATTGGAAAGATCAAAGGAGTAATAAATTTGAAAAAAAGGAAAAGGAAGAAGAATTACAATAAGAATTTTGGAAATAATCATCTAGGTTATCAAGGAAATAAATATAAAGGTAATAAGCCTTATAATAGATTAGGGAATAAGGAAAAAGAATGAGTTACATTTTATAATAAAAATACAGCTCAAAGAGAACTTTTGAAAGGTTGGGAATGTGGTGACCCACATTATTGTAAGGATTGTCCTCTTAGGAAGAAAGCCAACAACAACACCATGCATATTGTTCGTCAATCTTCTACAATTTATAAGATAACAAGAAACATTCCTAAAATCAGCACAACATTGGAAAATAAACAAGAACATTATCAAACTTCCATGATGGAAGTAGAAGGTACACTAAATAATGAACCAATCTCTATTTTTGTAAGTTATATTTTCACCTAGAGTTGTGAATATGTGTAAAATACAGATTTTGTTTTTTTGAAAAGTCATGGTTAGTTCAACTTGCTATGGGTATAAAAAGGAAGGTAACTAAATTTGTTGAAAATTGTTAATTCTTTATGAATGATTTTAAAGGATATGATGGTTTGAATGTTTTTCCCTTGGGGTCATATGATTTTTTAATTGGTATCAATTGGTTAGAAGAACATAGAGTGATATTAAATTATTATAATAAGACATTTTTATGTACGGGTGATACTGACGTTGTTCATATTAAAGGAATACCTAGGACAATTTATGTGTATAAATGAAAAAGTGTGTGCATAAAGGTTGAAAATTATATGTTCTACATGTAATAGATAACAAGAAGGAAAATAAACAAATTAATATCCCAAAGTTTCCTATTTTAAATGAATTTAAGGACATATTCTCATAATAAATTACAATATTACCTCCACAAAGAGATATATATTTTACTATAAATATAGTACATGGTGCAGTACCAGTCTCTAAGGCTCCTTATAGGATGAACATCCTAGATATGAATGAACTAAAGATACAATTACAAGAATTAATAGATAAGAAGTACATCCAACCAAGTGTGTCCCTATGGGGATCACCCATACTTTTTGTAAAGAAAAAGGATGGTACTTTATGGTTGTGTATTAATTATAGACAACTAAATAAAATGACTATTAAAAACATATATCCTTTGCCTCGCGTTGAATATTTATTCGTTCAAGTAAGAGGAGCAATGATATTTTCTAAAATCAACTTACGTTATGGATATCATCAAGTTAGGATTAAGGCTAAAGATATTCATAAAACAACTTTTAGAACTAGATATGGCCATTTCGAGTTTGTAGTAATTCCTTTTGGATTCACAAATGCTCCAACCTGGTTCATGTGTTTAATGAATAATATTTTAAGTAAATACTTAGATAAAAAAATTATTGTTTTTATTGACATATTAATATATTAAAAAAAAACAAAAAAACATGAAGAACATTTAAGAATAGTTTTACAAGTGATAAGGGAACACTAATTATATGATAAGCTCAATAAATGTGAATTTTATAAAGATAAAATACAATATTTGGGACATGTTATTTCCAAATAGAGCATTTCTAGATAAAATTAAATCTATAATGGAATGGCATGTCCCCAAAGATGTTACTAATATAAGATCATTTAGTGGAATTACCGATCATTACGGAATATTTATTGAAGGTTTTTCAAAAATTGTGTATCCTATAACCTCATTACAAAAGAAATGAATAAAATTTAATAGGACAAAAAAATGTCAAGAAATTTTTAATAAACTAAAACATCTCTTAACTATCGTTCCAATACTAAAAATTGCAGATCCATATAAATATTTTTTTGTATGTACGGATGCATGCAAAGAATGATTTGGAGGAGTGTTGATGCAAGAAACTTATGTGGTAGCTTATGAATCTATAAATCTTAAAGACCATGAAAAGAATTAAGCTACTCATGACTAAGAGTTAGCTTCTATAATTCATGCCCTTAAGATGTGACAACATTGTCATATAGGAAGAATATTTTTCATGATGTGTGATAATATTAGTTTAAAATATTTGTTTGATCAACAAAATATTAATGCACGACAAGATACAGAGTTGCCTTTCTTAAGTGAATATTATTTTGAAATAAATCATATTAAGGGTTAAGAAAATAAAGTTGTTGATTATTTAAGTCGTCATGCAAATTTAATCTACATGAACGAAAGTAATAGTTATGAGACATATTTGGAAGATAAAATCATGACAACTACAGAAAATGATGAAAAATAGCAAGGTTTAAAGAGAAAAATAAAAGAAGGTGAAGTTGGAAATAGAGAAGAAGATTATAGAATACATATAAATGGATTATTAATGTATAAAAATAGATTATATATACATTATTTAAATGAAATGAAATTATTAATATTGAATGAAATGAATAAAAATCCATATTTTGGACACCCTCGATACCATAAAATTATTACTATGTTAAGAAAGGAATTATTTTGGCCAAACATGAAATTTGAAGTAGAAGAATATTTGGCAAGATGTCTTGAATGTCAACTAGTAAAAGATGAGCATAAACATCCAACAAGGTTACTACATCCTCTAAAAATAATAAAAAAAATGATTCTATTATGGTCATTGTTGATAAACTAAGAAAATAAGCACATTTTATTCATGTTAGGTCCACTTATAAACATATAAATATTTTTTATATTTTAATGAAAGAGAATTTTAGACTGGATGGTGTGCCTAAAGTTGTAATTTCTAATAGAGATGTTAATTTTACAGGTAGTTTTTGGAATGTTTTGTTTAAAGGTTTGGACACCCAATTAAAATTTAGTAATTCTTACCATCCACAAACAAATGGGCTCACTAAAAGGGTAAAAAATGTTTTGAAGGATATGCTTAGAATGTACATAATGGATAAGCCTAGTAAATGGGAAGAGTATTTACATATTGTTGAATGTTCTTATAACAATCATTTTTAGGCATCATCTAAATTAAGTCCTGTTAGAGAAAGATTTGCCTCACCCTATGAAATATTGAAGAGAGGATATTACTCAATTTCCCTATGCAGACTTACTTTCCCTGATTGATGAATCCAGAGACAAAAAAAAATATTTTTCCACTTGTACACACCTTGCAAGCTATACAACATGCGTATACGTTGTCTGCTCCACTACAACCCACATACATTTAGATTTGTGCCATAAAATCAAAATTAAATGTTGGGTTTCCATGTCACGACATGAGATATCTGATCCTTAGCCTTCCATATACTACAAATGTTCCAAATCGGCCCTTCAGTTGCATTTTGAAGACTATAAAGAAGCCAATTCTAAGCTATGAAAAGGGGGAGATAATTCAACTTTGAGAGAAAAGTTATTATGGAGAAATTATTACTTCATATTCAGTCTGCATCGCTTTGTCTTTTAACTCTGAAGACAGTGTTCAACCCCCAATATCTTCCCTTATTGATGGAGAACCTCATTGTCTCCGTTCTATGAGCTTGCCTTTGGTGGAGGATTGAAGTGGTGGAGGCCCAGTTGGAAGGAACTCGGTTTCTTGGTTCTAAACCGTGCCGACACGAAAGTGTGTAATGTTTTCACTTTTGTTGATCATTTATTAATATAAATAATCCTTTCCCATCCAATTGATATCATGCAAATATATGATTATTACCCATGGGCATGTTTGTTATGTTTATTATTGGATTATGCTATCTAATGTGCTAACCTTTTATATTATAACTATATGCTTTATCTGCTTGTTTTTTGAGAACTTGTTGCAGGTATAAAGATTTGGGTCGAAGTTCTCAATGGTGTACATCATCAAACATTTGGATGAGGTAGGCCTCTTTCCTATCTCTTTGCACATCAATTTATATAGAATATGTTGAAATTGAGTTGATTTCTGCAGTCATACATGTCTGTTGTGGTTTACCCTAGACATAGAGATATTTTCCTCGTAACAGAAATGGTGAATTCACTGGGGACTCCCAAATGAGTTTACCTTTTACCCCATGGACTCCCAAACGAGTTTAATTTAATCCTTTATCTGACTCATCTAAAAACTTGAAAAGATTGCCGAGTGATTTGTCCATTTCACACTCGTTAAAGTTCAATTGAAAGATCATGAGTCTCAGTAAAGATATTTTCCAACTCATTATCAAAAACTAAAAAGATCGTCGAGTGAACTTGTCTTTTTCACACTCAAAAATTGGTTTTGAAAAGACGTCTATTTGGCACAAGTTTACCCCCTTATTACACCAAGTAGACTAAAAGACATAAAAAAGAACATTTTTTGTCATTAAGTTGTGATTGCATCTCAGGCCCTTGCTTGCAGCATTCAACCTATAGTCGATTCTCACTTTGCGTTATAAACCGCTTGCCTCAACAGTTTGTCATCCTCAACCAAGAAGAGCCTTGTTTATATCCTTCGCAATTTGACACCCTATACCTAGGAGGGAACATTCCCCTGAGTTCCCATCTCCCGCATGCACTTCCATGGATTGAGCATAGGTATATTCCACTATTGGAACTAGTTTTGCTTACTTGCAACACTCACTTACTCCTCTTTATCATAGCATTCATTTTTCTATGAAAAAACAAAAAAAAGATAGGTGAGAAGGGAGTATTATCTTATATCGGCAACAATCGTGTCACCTTTGAACATAACATAAAGATATTGAGTCCATTCTTCATCATAATTTTGGGATTAGCATGACCTTACGAAGCCGAGCTCATTACTGAGTGTTCTCTACCAACTAGTTACTCTTCTAGTCCCTACAGAGAACTTCATTGATGCCTTCTACATCTCATGATTTTATCATCAGGTCTATGTTGTCGAAGTCCTACATATGTCTCATGCTCTTATTCAAAGGAAGTTTATCAACCTTTTTTGGCCACTCCTCAAAACTCTTGACTTTGCATGTCCGCCATACCCTCAGTTTGTCTGAGAATCACATGAAACTTTAGTCCTATCATGCACCCTGGCTCTACTTCCATCATTGGTAGGTAACCTTGAACCCAACAATCCACATTTCATCATTGATCATTGACTGGGTGGTTTCCCTTGTGTTCGACGATAAGACATCTATTCGCACATTGGGATTTGTGCAGTGTCTTGGATGACATTAGCCTTATTGGTGGTTTCCTTGCCTTTGTCAGAATTTTTCATCATTGGCTTCTATTCATAGGGTATTTTTCATGTAGCTCTTGCAGTTGGCACATGCGAAAGACGCACAGGGTCGTTGGTTTGTGAACACGTTCTTCGTCTGATTTCCACCAAATCATGAAGCTCCTACTTTATACCTCGTGTTGACTGATGAGAGTTGCCTTAATGCTCTCCTTTCAGCAGGTTTCTTTCATTGACTTCATCCCATTTATTATTGAAACGGGACCTAGAGTCTTATGAGTAGCTTGAGCCTTGTAGTCATCAGTGGCATTCTCTCTCTCCATCGACAGTTGGGAATACATCAATGTCTCCTGATTGATAAATTCTTCAAGTGTTAGACATCGATTCCTCTATTCACACTTGTAAGAATGTACTTAGTTCCTTGATACCTACTTTCATTATCGATAGGTTGTCTCACCTTTGTTAACGGTATACATCAATGACTGGTAATCAAACGACGTCTCATTATGTTCGACCTCAATTCCTTTATTCGCATGATGTAGAGTTGCACATTTGGTGGATTGTGTAGAAGACTTGAATACATCACTATGTGGTCGTAGCTTTCCTGAGCTATTTATTCCTTTTCATTGGACTAGTACCTATAGTACTTCAATGATCATGGGAGATCAGATTGTACTCCATGATATACAGATATCTTCAAATTGGTTTTGAGATTGTTTCTATAGGGCCTTGTTCGTGACTATGAAAACTATTGGCATGTAAGCGCATTTGTATTTTCCTATTCATGGCCATGGAAACTTATTTGGTATATTTTTCACATGGATATGCAATGTATTTTTGGCATCCATGTATACAAAGTGAGTGCAGAATGTAATGAGAAATTGTAACGACCCTAATTGAATAAATGATTAAAGATTATTAAGTAAGATTTAATTAAAGAAATAATTGAGGATTAACTAAGTAATAATAATCTAATTGAAGATCACATTTAATGACCTGTGACATAAATTTAAGAGATCAAAAAAAGAAGAAATGAGATAACAGGAATTGTGTATGCAGTAGAGGGTGGCGTATGCAGGGCGAGAAGCCCAGAAATACCGAGATGATAAAATATTAATGAAGGGATGAAGGACAGAGGATGGGGGGTGGTTGTGAAGTAAATGCGTGAGTCGGCAGGGAGGAACAAGGGACGGGAAGAGGGGGATGTGCGCACCATTCGGCAGGGAGGGGGGAATGGATGTTGTGGACTGGAATTGCTGAGCCGACTGTATTGGCGGAGAACTATTGTATTCTGCGGTGAGCAGAGAGTTCTCCACTATTGTGTTTTGTCGTGAGCAGAGAGTCTCTGGACGGTTATGTTTTTCCGTGAGCAGAGAGCCTCTGGACGGTTGTGTTTTGCTGTGAGCAACGATTTTCTGTGCACTATTGTATTTTGTGGACTGTTGGCTTGCTGTGAGCAAGGAGTAGAGTTCCTGGTTGAGATTTTATACGGGGAGGCACCGGGTTGCTGGAGGTTTTGGGCATGGAGGGCCAGGATATCCGTAGATATCCTGGAGCTAGGTAGTTTTCCTAGTTGGTAGGGAGGGCGATAGTTTTGGGCAGTTATTTTCCTGTTTGTGACAATGTTGATCTGTGTAGCAGGGAGCAGAAAGGTAGAAGCAAGGCAAAGAGGCAACAAAAATTAGCATCAGATCCAGGTACTTGTTAAGTTATGTATTTATTTCATTCTGCCATGAATTTAGTATTTATTGATAAATCTAAGTTACTGGAGTTGCTGTTATAAAAGTCAATATCATGCTATGAAGTTTTGTTTCAGTTTACTCTCATAAAATGTTTATGAAACTTAATGATGTTTAGAAGTTTATGGCTGTTACATATGGTACTTAATGATGTTTAAAATTGTATGGCTATTACATATGGTATCAGAGTGTCTTAGTTCAAAATCTGGGCCTAAGGGCCAAAACCCCGAGTGTTAACTCCAGCCACACTTAAACTACAAACAAAATATGTTCAGTTTGACCCAATATGACTGATACAGTACGCGAAAATATACTCAGGTAGTATCCCTTCATTATCCAAGCAAATGATTTCATAGATGTATCACAAGCAATTGCTTTAGGCAATATCCTGTAAATGGATTATGTATGGTTACTACAATTTTAGTCTGAATATTCAATGGAACGCCCTTTAAATTAAGTGGCGGTAAACCAGATAGTTTGAAGGATCACTTCCCACGAAATGGATACCATTAAAGCAGCCCAATAAATCTATTAAGCACGAAAAGGGAGTTTATAATTTAATTGTACTTGAGCAATACTTGTCAATGAAGTTTCGGGTAAGATAGACACCTGAAATCAACGAAAATGTCGAAGGGAAGCTTCTATTGAAGGCTTGAAACTGGGAATATTCAATGACTGCACGAACCATACTAAATAAAATGCAAAAGGACAATTCTGGGACCTTGAAAAGGCCTATTTCACCTCGAACTTACCTAAATGGGGGAAATTGTCGATGCGCAGTCGGAAAAAGGAAATTTAGCAGACTTGTACCGCACAGGAATAGTGTGAACTAATTGCCTGTATTAAGCCTTGATGATTGTAATAATGAACTATAGACCCATATAAACTTCAACCGTGCCAAGAGAGCAATTTTAACATGACGTAATGTTTTTTGCAACTAATCGATTTTCCCAAAGAAGAGATGTTTATTACAAGGGAGAACGGATCTGCGCCGTCAAATCTCGGGCGGAATCCCGTCAGCCGTTAGATCTAGAAAATTTGCGCGGGGTTTAAGACCTAGCGTGCATAGGAGGATTCCTGGAAGAGTCATCGAGAAATCTGAGTCATCAGGAAATCTGAGTCATCGGGGTTTTGTTAAGTCTGAGAATCGAGACCTTGTGGCTCTCGAAATCCCGATAATGGATCCTAGTCGTTGATCTCGACAGGACACGTGTCAGCATTTTGGGGAGGCGTCGGGATTTTACCATCGGAGATTTTAGGAGTGTAGAACCGTTGCATAATGAAATCGCGATTCGCGATTTTCCAATAGGATCGGAACCGTCTAAACGGTAGTGACGCGTGTCGAAAGATCCCGTTGGGTCATGAAATCGGGGTTTCCGGAGACGTGAGACTTGTGCAGGTTGAAATCGCGATACGCAATTTCCCGATCGGATCTAGACCGTCCATTGTGAGTGACGTGTGTCAGGAGATCCCGAAGAGTCGTGGATTGGGAAATCGAGGTTTTCAAAGACAAAGAAACTGCGTCGCTGGGAATCGCAATCGGCGATATCCCGACAGTGACATAAGCGTGGTGGGACCACTAGAGTTAGAATGGACGACAGGTGTCTATCATCTGGGAAGAGTCGGGAAATCCATGGGAAAATATCGACACAATCACAGCCGTCCATCTGTGGGATAGGAGGCAACCATCGAAAACCATCGGCGTTTGGCCCATCGGGAAATCGGGAATCCCGAGGACATGATGTTTAAGCACTTTGAATTCGCCATCCGCGAAACTCCGATGAGTGGGGGCCAACTGTCATCACAGCAGAGGAGAAGGACAGAGGCATAGTGGAGGCCAACTGTCAGCTAACCGGGGAATCAGGATATCGGGATTTTTGAAGGCAAGGAATACTTGCATGATGGAGTCACGATTCACGATATCCTGATGGGAGTTATGAACCGTCCATTGGAAAGGATGCATGGCATGAGATCCTAACGAGTCGGTGTTTGGGGGCATTGGAGTTTTCGAGGGTAGATAAATTGTGCAACAGGAAATCACGATTCGCGATTTCCCGACACAGTCGGAGCCGTTCGATTGGAGGGACGCGTGTCAGAGGATCTGAAGGAGTCGGGATTCGACATTTTGGGTTTCCCGCATATGAAGGAATCACGACCAGAGAAGTCATGAAATCCTAAAACGCGACGGGTCCCATAACCATAGCATTTAAATGGAAGACAGGTGTCACTCCATATAGGGGTTCGAAGCTCGGAAGGTCCAACCTTGCCGAGAGTTAACGACAGGTGGCATCAGAGATCGGAGGATCGGGGATCCTGAGGACGTAAGTCCTACACCTTTCAGTTTCGCGAAGTCCGAAATCCCGATAAGGGATAAGACTGCGGTCACAGGGCAAGGTCGTGTGGATCACAAGCATAACTTAAAGGGATAATGCTCTAGGAGCTCATCGGGGATCGAGGAATCGGGAATCCTAAGGACAGGCGCGCATTGACATCACAAATACCGAAACCTCGAATCCTGATAGGATGATATAAGGATACGGTCGCGGAGGCGGTCATATGGACCAAGCTCGTAGTAAAAGGGGCTAACGAAGAAAAGGGCCCATCGGGAAAGTTGGGCACAAAATCCCGATTAGGAGGGTTTATGGTAACAGGATTATGAGCGCGGTCGTATGGACCAAGGTATAGTCAGTAAGGGGCTAGCTCATAGAGACTGAGCCCATCATGAATCGGGGTTTGGAGAGGTAAATATTTCGCGACAACAAAAAGTCTGAAACCCCGATACAGAGTCGGGGATAAGTCACGGTAGGTGCAGAGGCCGTGACGAGCACGTGGAACGCATGCAAGCCCGAACCCTTGTAAGTACGTTTAATAACTTATATATATATATAATATAAAGTGTTAAAAATAATTTAAAGTAAATTAAATAATTTAGTATAAATAATTTATATATAAATAAGATTAAGTAGTATAAAATTAAAGTAAAGAT